>CATIWR010021105.1:0-30484 GCA_949677035.1 Omphalea diandra | reverse complement strand
ATCCAAAACACATGGTGTACTAGCACTAGGGTTTCTCTCTCTCTCTATTTTATCTTTTGAAGGAAAACGTGAAAACCTCTTTTTCACACAACACCCTAAACTGTGTGTGTGTGTCTATATATATATATATATATATATATATATATATATATATATATATATATATATATATATATATATCTTAACTGTTAAGATATTTTACGCCAAGTTTTGTATCTTAAAGATACAAATAATATCCTAATTAGTTTTAACCTTTTTAAAACAAAATAAATATCTTATAATTTTAGATATTATCTCTAATTATTTTAATTATAAATAGAGAGAGTAGTAAAAACCTAACTTCATTTTTGGCTTATTTTAAAAACCTAATTTCATTTTGGGTCTATTTTATGTGTGCGATTCTGTAGGTTAACATGATGTTGGCAGTGACTAAAAAATCTATTTTAGCTCACAAGTTATAAGTGACATCTAAAAAGACATTATGACTACCCAAGTTTTGTGAAAGTCAATAATCCGACTTAATTTATTTTACAAATAGTATTGTAATCTTTTATCACATTATATCTTAATTAAATGTAAAGCATTGATCATGTTATTTTTATATAGTTCAATTTTTTTATCGATCTCTAAGTAGACTAATATAAAATGACATTGATAACTTTTATCAATTCATAACCACATGACCATACAATCCTTTAGTTTAACTTATCGAGGAACTCATAGATATATTTCTCATATACATATGAGAGACAAATTCATTTTTAATTACTCATATTCCTCTATATGATTTACTTCATATCCAATATTAGTCTACATGATCATCTAGTTAAAGATAATGTTGGACTATATCAAAACATGAAGTTCATTATATTATAATCTATATCGAAAGATTAAGTTCATACTATTGCATGATAATCACTTATGACTATTAATTCATGTAGTGTTCTCATAGTGGGTCGGTCCAATATAATATTTCTTAAACATGTATCTATGTGTTTCACTTGATATCACATATTTATGATTAGTAAAATATATTCATCAATCAAAATATATACTAGTTTTTTTTCATTATTATTCCAATAATAATATCTGACTAGAGACAATTTAGAATACAATTCTTTACACCTAAAGGTTTTACTATCAAGACACATACTTGATGGCATTAAGTAAAATTGACTTTTCATGAAATTTATAATTTAGCTATAAATAAAAGATATATTTAATAAAAAGCAATCATTACATTATTAAGAAAATATTCATTACAAGCATTGGCCTAACACACATAACTAACATAATTAATTTTTTCTTACTAAAATAAAAACTCATTCATAAATAGATTAAGGATAAAGGATTTATTTGGCTCTAAACTTTTTAAAAGAGTCTCATAAACTCAAACTAGTTAAAGCCAAATTAACCATTAAAATTACTTACTTAGTTTAACTGAGCCCAATTTTTGACTTACATACGAAAAGTGAGAAACACTCATTCTTTAACCATATGGATAGAATTTTCACCCAAGAAAAAAAAAAAAAAAGTATGAATTTGTGATATTCACACTTGTTGCACAATAGTAAAGCTAGCATTAACAATATATGAGAGCATGAGAAAAGTGGGAGAAATGATAGCTTTATAGGGCTTGATGAAATATCATTCAATCTCACGATTTTATTAAAATTGGAGAATAGTATCACTCTGATGGATCTATCTTATATTTTTAAAAAAGAGAGAAAAAAACAAAAAGTGAATACTCAATGCCATCAAGTTAAGGAATTTATACTCTAAAACAATGAGGGGTAAAACATTTCAAGATGAATAAAGTGAAAGAGTAGATTTAAGGTTGCAAGAAAGAAAGGAGGATGACAATAAAGATTTAGAGCAAGATGAGCTAAGTATATTAGTTTGACTAAAAAGAAGATTAAGAACATTGAAGAAGAAAAGGTAATGAGATTGAAAAAAAAGAAAATTAAAGATTTGGAGTCAGTTGACATCAAGTTATATTGTTTTTATTTTGACCACTTGGATCTCATGAGCTATCAGTTGACCATATTAGAAGTCAATTAATCTAATTGAGCAATTATAGAGGTTTTCCCAATAGAAACGATAGATATATCATTGCGCAATGGAGATCAAATACATCCTAGTGTAACAATTGCTCTAACTCCTTGAGAACAATAACTTGCCAACTTGGGTTAAACAAAAAATTTACATTCTTAGAAACCCAATCAATAACCTTATTATAACTTTTAGGGATCTAACTAACATTACAAAACTGAAAAGATGCAAGTAAACACTTAATGTCTTCTACCACTGGCCTAATCTCCCAAGGGACATCGTTTTGTGGTTATTGACATAATTAGTCACCATGGTTGAGTTAGTTTCTCAAACATTGCGAATCTGACTACATCCCTCAAAGTTGTGGTCTCTGATAACAAAGGAAAGTTGCAATTCACAAATTTGACATTAGCATAAACTAAAGACCCTTCACTGTCTTTACACATAAATGTTATTGTCGATTTCTTTAAGTTGGGTAGGCATGAAGCATCTACATTGAATTTCGAGACCCTTAGGCTCAGTTTTTACCATAAAGAGACTTGATTACTCTCCACTAAAGACGAGTTTGACATGGAATGTACATCTGATTCTTTATTGGCCTGAAAGCTTTCCCAAAAAGAGAGAGCATTCCTCTAAGTGTCAGATAGATCAATGTGTTGGTTCAAAAATATTTGTTCATTTCGTGCCATCCAAATTGCCCAAGCAACATGGGCTAAAAGGTCAGCCTTATCAGAGAGGGATTGAACCATCGCTTGCCACCATTCATTGAAAGAAAAAGAAGAAGGTAAGCTAAACTGCAAACTAAAGCTGGATAAAAACCAAACAGCCCTAGCATGGCTACACTTGAGAAACATTTGAATCACTGTCTCCGGCTTAGCATTACAAATGGGGCATTGATTTGTAAGGCTCCTTTTCCTTAGGGATAGTTATCCAAAACTGTAATGAAGTTCTTTACCAAAGGAATAACTTAAGCTTCAGAGGTGTTTACAGCTGCTAGATGGATTTCAAACAAGATTTTGACAAGTATAAGTTAACTAAGGACTGGGGCAAAGATTGATTATGTGATTCTCTATTGATTAAGACTCCATACCCTTTTTTTAACCAATAACACCCTAGACAAGTTCATCTTTTTGGTTCAAATCTACTACAACTATTTCACATATGTGATCTTTGTCTTATTGGTTGAAAAGCTGGTTTAAAAGTTCCATTCTCTATGATCAAGTTTCATGATTTAAAAGCCCTGAAACCAGAAAGACATCAACATTGGCAAGTTTATTAGTAGACACCTTGAACTCAAAGGCATGAGGTACCCATTTATCCTCTCAGATTCTAACTGTATTCCCACTTCCTATATTCCCCTTGCAGTAATTAACAATTGTATCCCTACCAATAATAATGCTCGTCCAACCCCATGAGGGAGATCCACCTTTTTTCGCCTTCAAGAAGTTTGTGTGAGGCAAGTATATCCTTTTGATGACCTAGGCCATTAAAGATTCTAGCTCTGCAAGAATCCTCCAACTCATTTTAGCTAGTGAAGCTACATTCAACAAGCTCATATTTTTGAAGCCCACCCTCCCTTAACTTTAGGCTTACAAATGTCATTCCACTTAAATGAATAACACTATCTTTGTTTGAATTGGTCCACCAAAACCTGGCCATGATTTGCTCTATCTTATGGATGATATGATAGGGCAATTTAAACACTAACATTAGGTAGACTGGGATTGATTGCATAATTGCCTTGATGAGAACTTCTTTCCTAACACTAGACAGTAGTTGCCCCTTCTAAGCACTCAACTTAGCTTGCAATCTGTCCAAAATAGTATGAAACATTTGAATTTTGGATATGTTCCAGCTTCTTGGAACTCTTATATAGGACTTCAAATTTTATGACTCTTGGATATTAAGAATCTTTAAAATAACCCTCTTTTATGTATCCTTAACATTAGTCAAGAATACCACTTTGGATTTCTAAGAGTTAATCTTTTGCCCTGATGCTTTGGAATAAGCTGAGATTATCGATCACAAGTTATAAGCCTTTGAAGCAATTGATCCTCCCATTATTAACATATCATCTGCAAATAACATATGAGACAAGGTCGGGCAATAGGGTTTGAATTTCATACCATGTATATCTCTCGACCTAACTTGCTTTGCCAATATTCTTAATAACACTTTTGAAGCCAAGATAAAAAAGGGTAAGGGGACATAGGGTCCTTTTGTCTTAAGCAGTGTTTTGAAAACTATATCAGATTGGTCGGTTGAACCGGTAAAATCGAGAATTGGACTGATAACCAGTTTGATTAGGTTTGGTTTGATTTTTTAAATAATTTTTATATTTTTAAATATTTAAAATATATTTACATATGTTTTAATATTTTGTGATTTTTAAAATTATTTTAATAATATTTTTTAAATTTTATTTATTATTAGACTGGTTGAATCGGATCGATTGGACCAGTTGACTCGCAAACCAGTCAGTTGATTAGTTCATTAATCAATCTGGTTTTAAAAACATTAGTCTTAAGCCACCACCACAACCTAAAATTGGACAGACTTCATTAAAGACAACTTTTTCAACCCAAAACTGAGCAAACCTCATTCTCACTAACATCAACTTAAGGAACTCCCAATCAAGTTTATCATGCGTCTTCATCATATCAATCTTAATGGCCATGTTGCCTATCTTACCGCTTTGTTTAGTTCTAATTGCGTGAAAACATTCATGAGCTATAATAATGATGTCTCAGATGAGCCTGCTAGAAACAAATGTAGCTTGGCAAGGAGAAACTGTAGATATAAGAAAATGAGCGCACCTAGACACAAAGATTTTAGAGATTACCTTGAAGATGAAGTTCATACAACTGATATGTCTGTAATTTGCTAACAGTTGAGGGGTTTTGATCTTAGGGATAAGCACAAACCTTGTTTTCTTAATGCTTCTCAGCAACTCCCCTGTAGTAAAATTTTTTTTCACTAAGTAGTAAATGCTATCTTTCATTATGTCTCAATTCCTTTAGTAGAACAAGCCTGTAAATCCATCAGGGTTTGGAACCTTATGTGGACCCAACTTAAAAACTATCTTCGAAAGAGTCATTTTAGAGTATCATAATGGCACCCTACCACTTTAAAATCATGACCTTTAGATTTATATCTTTTAATCCTAATCATTAGTTTTTTATTAGATAATTAAAGGTAATATAGGCATTTTATATTTTATATTATTTTTCAATACTATTTAAAATTAAGGTAAAATTTATCCAAAAATGCAATTAGTTAAAAAAATAGTTTCACTATATCACTTTTATATTTAAACAAGATTTTATCTTTCTTGTTTTTTTCTTTGTTTTATGATAAACCTATATTACATAATAGTTTCCCAACATTACAAGCCGCCTATCATCTTTCTTTATATTTTTAATTTTCAATTCCAATTATCATGCTATGACAATTTAAAAAAAATATCAAATAAGCATTTGATGAATCATAATGCGGGCAGATGCTAATGTCCCTGCTATTATTTTATTTTCTACTTATTTTTACAAATAAATGATTCCAAGGTAGTAAAATATTTGAATTGAATAAAATATGATTAATATAAAGGTTTATTTAAATATAATAATATATATTTTAATAATTTTAATTAATAAAAGATATATTAAAGTCCTGTCACAAGTAATAGACTTATTATTTTAGAAAAAACTATACTTATTATTTTAGAAAAAAACATATTTCTACATTAGGTAACTATAGAATATAAAACTTCCTCTAAATAATTTAATTGTGTGTAATAAGATCATCAATAATATGTCATATTTTAAAGTCTAATCGTCAAATAATGTGTATGCTTATACAATTTGGAGATTAACTTAAATATTTAAATATTTAATTACATAATTTAAAAAATAGTCCTTTTTAGGATAAAAAAGAAAATATATTAAACATGTTAAACACATGCAATTTTCATATAAATTAATTTTTTTTGCTGGAATAATTTTTTTTTATAATAACTTGATTAATATACTATACTACTTTTCTTATATAATATCTGATAGAAAAATGAATATCAATCTACGATGTGTGTTTGTATTTTAATTATTATATAACAAAACTAAATCTTATTGTATTTTCAATATTTTAAGATTATTCAAAAATGCAAGTACACTGATATTTTCTTAAATTCTTAATTAGATTGATTTTGATAATTGAAGAAAACTTCATCATACTTCTATCCAAAATGGAAAGATTTGAAAAATATAACACATTAAAATAAATAAAATAAGTTAAAATTTGTCTAAAAATATAATTATATAAAATTAAAGGATTGAGTAATTTATTGTATAGAAAAAATTTTCATTTTTATTATTATTTTAAACACTTACTATAATTTCATTACATCATTCAATTTATATTTATATATATAACTCATGAGATAATTCTTATAATTTTTTATTATTATACATATATTCAATTTATTTAATTTTATTATATGTTACTCATTGATTTTTAGTATTCTTATGAAATATAATATTTAAGTATTTGATTTCTCAAAATATTTTATTAATTCAAATAATATTTTATAATTCACTATAAATGAAAATTAAAAAAATAATTTCAATTTTAAAAATTATATCCAAATTCATGTATACTCCATGTGATAAAAAGAAACATGTGTGTGCCTATATATATATATATATATATATATATATACAAGGTGATTTAATTGAGTGAAGGATATTAATTAGTTTAAGTTACTATATTTAATATAGGTACAAAGTAATACGTAAAAATTAAATATATCGTTATATATTATAGTAAATTAAACTGATTATTTTTTGAATATATAATATAGAAGTGGGTCACTCTTCCTATTTTGCCTTAACACATTATGAAAGGTGACCATGTCAATTTATATAAGGAACGTAGTGGATTTATTATTGATTGGCTTTAATTAGGAGTTTTGATTTTTTTTTTTTAGAAACTTAGTTTAATTGAAATTGAAATAATGAATTTTTTTTTCAAAATAAATACCTAATGATTTATCATAATGCAGAAAAAAAAGAAGAGAAAATATTATTCGAAAATAAAGTGATATAGTAAAAATATTTTTTCAGTTAATCGGACTCTTTTGAGAGATTTTGTCTTCATTTGAGCAATATTGAAAATGATAAAAATATAAACTAACTATACTATCCTCAATTGTTTAGTAAAATCACTAACTATTTAATTTAAAAGTTATAAATCTAAGAATCATAATATTATAAAACGGTAGAATGTCATTGTGACACCCTTGGTAACCATCTTCCAAATTTCCTCATAATGAACTAGTCATTTCAAGTGTCACTAGGCAAGGGATAGACTCTAGCACCCTCCCATTTAAGTTTTCGTCCTTTATTCTCATACAACTTTATGAAGAATAGTTAAATTTGAGTTTCGTTCAAGGTTAATTTGACACAAATAGTGAAATTTGAGTTTATAAAATGTTAAAGTATCAAATACACCATAAACTTATCTATCAATGATAATAAAAGATAAAATAAAAATTTTCATTAAATTTATTCTTAAATTTATATTTTTCATTAAATTTATATTTAAATAATATTTTGACACACTATTATACTTATTTTTAACTCATTTCTATTTATATCTATTGTAGTTGAACGAACAAGTAAAATTATTACTTTATAAAAATATCATTGTATAAAAATAAAACCGTGTTTTTGAGACTTAAGAACTTAAGAATTTTGAAATTTAGAAAAAATTATGTTTTTGTCTAAATATAATCCAATTCTCTCAAATGTATTTTTTGACCGTATAATTTTATTCATTCATCAAATTGCAGTAGATATAAAGAGAAATGAATTAAATATGAATATAATGTTATATAAAATTACTATTTATAGATAAATTTAATAAAAAAATATAAATTTAAAAATAAATTTAATGAAAAAATTCATTTTATCTTTGTAAATTATAAATTCATGAGCGTATTTGTTACTTTACCCATTTATAAAATCCTTTTTAAAAAAGTTTAGGAAATAGTCCCCTGATCCAAGAACTTTTCTTGTATTCCCGTGAAAATTAATGATTCTGAGTTTTGGCCGAGGAGGGCGGAGCGTTTATTCGGAAATCACCGAAATGATTTCTCTTCTTCCGAACTAACTTTCTTTCTTTTGTTGCGGTTTAACTTTCGCGGCTCTTCAATCTTTTGAACGGACACAAAAGAATCAAATCTGGTAACTTATTCTTCAACTGCTGCAATTTCTCTTCAAATCTCATTATAGTGCAAATGCCACTCCATTTGTTTAAGATCCTGTATTAGATCTCATTATATCTTTGTCCAATGCATTACTACAACTCCAAAAGGTATGTAACAGAATTTTGATTTCTTCTCACATTTTGCTTTTCACGGCGATACCATTTATGGGATATTTATTTAGCCCCCCAACTGTTTGTCCAACTTTGTTTGTTAAAAACCCAGTTGCTGGATTTTCTCAAAGCACGAAGCTTTATTATGTAGCTAATAGTTGTTGCCTTCTGGTTGCATTAGCTATAGTTGCCTGAGTGAGTGATTCAGGAAGAACTCGTGGATGCTTATATTTTATGAGGTGAATGTGCTTTATCAATAGTTTGTTTTTTGCTACCATTAATCTTTCGCTATTTGATCTGGTACTTTTAACATATTGGTCTCTGTCTTTCTCTCATTGGTGTTTGTTTTAAAAATTTTTTTTCTTGGTTTATTATAAGATTTGTGTTTTTGCATAGTTTCTTGGTTTATTGAGTTATGTTTTACAAGCTCTTTAACTTGGCTTTTAACTGGGGTCAGAGGCAGACAGATAATTGATTAAATAATGGATTCTGAATCTACTGATTCATCGCCTCAACCTCCTGCTCAAGCGTCTTCTATTGAACATCCTGTCAAAGATTCTAAAAGAGAGTCTCCTGCCAAAGCTTCCAATGCTGAACCTCCTACCAACACTGCTACTACACATAATGGTACAGTAGTTCAACAACCTGCTTCAGGCATACCATCTCAGGGTAGAAGTTCAAACCTGCCACAGCCAGCGCAACCACCAACAGATTCCCAGAGTGGAAGTTTTGGGATTTCTTCATTTGCTCGTTTCACCAGTGGCCTCAGATTGAATTTTCCTTTGACAGCTGCAGGACCAAAAGAGAATCCTGAAGGCAATGTGACAACTGCACAAACTGGTGTTCTTGAATCTTTCACTAAAGGTTTGGTTGATTCATCTCGAAATGCAGTGAAGGCCATGCAGGTCAAGGCACGCCATGTTGTATCTCAAAACAAACGTAGATACCAGGTAGATTACTCATGTCGTTAAGTTGGGAATTTGGTTTTGTTTTAATGTCTATTGGCAAATTCAGAAGCTGTTTATACAATTTTCAGTTACTCTCAGGATCATGACTGTACCTTCTTTTAAATTTTTTTTTTTTTTCTGTATTATAAGTTTTGCTTTAGAAGAATAAACTTTGTGCAAAAATATGTTTTTTTATTACATCCATACAAATTTACAGGAGGGAGGGTTTGATTTGGATATGGCTTATATTACTGAAAATATAATTGCTATGGGGTTCCCTGCTGGTGATTTAAGCTCTGGGCTTTTTGGATTCTTTGAGGTAAACAATTTTGATCTAGTTCACATTGTAGAAATTTGATATATCATCTAGATAATGTAGGAATGCAAAAATTGATGCAGGGGTTCTATAGAAATCACATGGAAGAAGTGATCAATTTCTTTGAGACTCATCATAAGGTAATATTATATTGATATTTGTATGTTTTAATGGAAAATTATATTGAGTTTATAAACCAGGAATATGCAACTGTTAACAGCAACAAAAGAATGTGTTAGCACTTCATACGAAAGAAGACAAATATTCTCTAATTCCCTTAAAGATTTCATAATTTGTAGATTAATTATTGCAGTAGTTGAGGTAGGAACTTGAATTCTGAATGTATCCTGAAAGGATTGTGAAGTGAACAAGTTTCGAGAGAAGATTTTCTCTTATGTATTTGGTGTAGGAGAAGCGACAAAACTCATACAGAAGAGTAAGAAATAATATGGAATAATTTAAGCAAACTACAGTAATTCAAGAATGGTTGGGCTGGGGGCTATTTTCTATATTCCTATGTCGTGAAAGTCTTATTGTTTCATGCACCTGAGGCCAAAAAAAAAAAAACTACATACATAATACATACTCTTCCTGTTAAGTTAAAAAACCATAAGAAGAGTGCTGATCACATGATATAACTTTGCTTCCTCAGACCTGACTTGTTCAAGGAGTAAATTGCCAGGCTTTGTCTCTGTAGAATAAAAAGATCATTATTCAAAAAATGGAAATAGAATCTATATGGTTAACCAGTTAGAGCTGAATGATTGATGTTGTAGATCTTTTTGCAAAATTTGAATTTAAACTAGGGATCAAAATTCTTTGCTTGACGTCTCTTTGTTGCTAATCAGAATTCTATAGTATCAGTAATGGTTTTAGTGCTACCTTGTTTCAGATCCCAAGCAACCTGTATTTGTTAAGAAACCACTTCATTTCATAGCAATGAATCCTCTAGTACAGTTTATTTTTGGTCCAAATGTTAATGCTGCTCAGCTTATTATAATAAGTTAATGTCTTTATGGATTTTGCTTGCGTGTCGGTCATTCGTTTATTAATCCAATGATCGGAATTTGCTTTTAGCTGGCGTATCTCTGATCTATTCCTGGTTACTAAAAATCACATTTTGTTGACATTACCATGTTTTCTGTGCAGGGAAAATACAAAGTGTACAATCTTTGTTCGGAGAGATTGTATGATGCATCAAGGTTTGAGGGCAAGGTGCCATCTTCATCTTCATTTGTCTTCAATTATTCTCTTTATATTTGATGTCAAGGCCAAACTTAGGGAAAATATCATCTTCATTTTTCGTATGAGTAGCATATTATTAAAAATAAGCTTGTTGAATAGATATCTTGATGACCTGACAAATTGAGGAATGACTTTACTAGTATAATTTCTCATTTGCCAGTGTCAATACTCTCTTACTGAAACATGGAGATATATTTTCTCCAAAACAAACAATGCAAAATAGTGACGACAAATATGTCAACCACCTAGTTCTGTTTCAATTTGGATAACATGGCTAGCAATAAGTGATGACAAATATGTCAACCACCTAGTTCTGTTTCAATTTGGATAGCATGGCTAGCAATTATATTGTATGTGCAAATATTTGTCATTGAGAATGGACTAATGTTCATAAAATTCTTTTTGGTTGCATATTTGTCTTTTAGCCTCTTCTAAGTATATTTTCGCGATCTTTTATTTTGTAGGTGGCATGCTTCCCATTTGATGACCATAACTGTCCTCCTCTTCACCTCATAACATCATTTTGTAACAGTGCATATTCATGGTTGAAGGAGAACATTGAAAACGTAGTAGTAGTACATTGTAAAGCTGGTATGGGCAGGACAGGTGTAATGATTTGTAGCCTTCTTCTTTTCCTTAAGGTGAGACTTCAACAATAAGAGTTGGAGGTCTTTAGTGGAACTTAGTTCTTCAATTGGTTCTGTAGATCATTTTTTTTTTTCTTGATTGTATTATTATTTTCCTTGCCTTCTGAGTGCAGTTCTTTCCAACTGCCAATGAAGCCATTGATTACTTCAACCAGAAAAGATGCGTGGATGGAAAGGCTCTAGTTCTCCCAAGTCAGATTGTTAGTCAGTCTCATTTGTGGAGTGCTTTTCATTCTTTAAGAGGCTTTTGTGTTATATTTTAAGTGGTTGAGCTTTGCATTTGCTAAAAAGTAATTGTTTTCTGCTTTCTGCAGAGGTATGTCAATTACTTTGAGCGGACCTTAACCTACTTCAATGGAGAAAATCAGCCTGGAAGAAGGTACAATTTGATCTCTCAAACTTAACAAACTTGTCTTCATTAAGGTGCTGATATTTTATTTATACAGGTGCATGCTTAGAGGATTTCGGCTGCACAAGTGTCCTTATTGGATAAGACCCTCTGTTACCATCTCTAATCATAGTGGTACACTGACTTCCCCTCAGCAAAGTCATCCTTTCATCTATTGTGTTCTGTTAAATTGTGTTATCAATTATTTACAAAAACATTATGAATATGAAAATTCTATGACAACGTTTTAATGTCTAATCACTTTTAACTGTAACTAGTCTTAAAAGCTAAGTACAATATTCAAGGTAGTAAAGTCCTTGTATTTTGTGTGGATTAAGTTGCTAAATAATAATAATGATGATGAAGGGGGGGGGAAAACGAAACTGACTTCTATAATTTATAGCTAGGAAGAATAGGAAAGCATGTGATAAATAGGTGTTCAATTGAGGCCTAGGGTTGGATGGAAAAAATTTTCAGATCTGAATGCAATGAGTTATTTAGAAAACTAAAGAAAAGTTAAAAAGGTTCTAGACTTCGCAACTAAAAATTCCTTAAGATTTTTTTTTCCAAGATTCTATCAGCACCAGGGTTTATTTAGATAATTGAACGGAGGCATAATTACTAGAAAAGAATTACTGAGTGAATATAAGATATGGCTAGCACCCAAGGAATTAAAGAAGCATTTTCTATGGGATCTTGAGCGATGCGAAGGCAATAGAACAAGCACCGAGAAGGCTTTTCCCTCTACTCATGGAAAAGAAAAGAGACATGCAGAAGCTTCACATTCTTAATAATTAATTGATTCTATTTAAAATTAGAACATTACAGTATATTTAGAGGCCCAAAATAATCCTAAACCTATTGGTACTTGAACTAATAAAGCATTACATATATTGAGGTATTGAATCATAAGGCTAAAGATAACATATTAAATACATGACTCATTTCTGCTTTTGTTGACTGCACCATCCTGTCGATATGCTTGTTTTATAATATCAAGTGGCATCTTTATTTTTCAAGCTAAGTTTTGCTTCAATCAAGGTTTCTTTTGATGCGTGTAATGTGTGGATATTACAACGCTCTTGCTGTTTTCTTTTATAATAACATAGTCTTGATAGAAAAGTCATATGTTTTGAATGTTAAAAGGTAACAATTGATAGAAAACTTATGTTTTGAACGTTAAAAAGTAATGCATTTATATGTTAATTTTTCATTTAGCTTATCATTAAATTCTTTGTGTGCTTTCCTTCGTCCACAGGGGTTCTGTTCTCAACAAAAAGGCATCCAAAAACTAAGGATTTAATGGTAGACCTTTACTCAAGTTGTTTGGTTATGCTCTAATTGATTGCTGTGTCTATTTTCATGTAATCTTATTGCAAGCCAATCATATATTAAATTTCTAACCTAAGCATGACGAATCCACTTTTGCAGCCAGAGGATTTCTGGATTAGTGCACCAAAGAAAGGGATTTTGGTATTTGCTCTACCAGGGGAGCCAGGCCTGACAGAGTTGGTTGGGGACTTCAAAATCCATTTTCATGATCGCCAAGGAGATTTCTACTGGTTTGTAAACTCCCTGTTTCCTATTTGAAACAGTTATATCATATCCCTTAATAGGATGCTATGCTGAAACCAGTTGTCCAATTTACCACGTCACTAAATGAGCAAATATCAAAAATATTTCTGGCCAATATTCTTTTGGAACCTTACTTTCTCCTCATTGTTTTTGTTGGTACACTTTTTCTTGAGACTGAGGATGCCTTTTTTTTTTTTTTTTTTTTTTTCTTCTTTGTATTTTTTGGGTCTTCAGTTGGTTAAATACAACAATGACAGAGAATAGAAAAACACTTGATGCATCTGATCTTGATGGTTTTGACAAGGTGAATGATTCTATCTTTTTTCATCTATTATTCAGCAATCAGTAGATGCTTCAGTCTGTAGGTAGGTTACATTTCTACATTTCTCAGTGACTCCTTCTGCTGCCTGTTGATTTTGCTTGCAGAGAAAACTTCCCTCCCCAGGGTTCCTGGTCGAAGTTGTAATGATAGACTATGATGGTACTTTACCGACAAGGTCTAAAGCTGATTCTAGTAGCAAGGGATCTGAAGGTGCCACTAAGCCAAGTGGTGGAGTCAAAACTAACTCCAACCAAAAAGAAGTCTCTGATAATGAAGATGATGTATTTTCTGATAGCGATGGCGAAGAAAATGGTGCTGGAAACAGCAGGCATGATATTGCTTCCACAGTTGGATGCAGCCAATCTGGTCAGACAACTAATGCCACAGCAGAGCAAATGAGGGGCTTAACACAAGAAACTGAGCAAATGTCACTTGGTAGAAAAGAAACTTCACATACCATTGCTTCCAAGGAACCATCTACTGATCGGAAACCTGCTTTAAGCCTTGAGATACGAAATCTGGACTCTGTAGGAGCAAGTGATATTAAGGCAATTGCTGCTGATGCATCAGTTTTCAGTTTCGGAGATGATGAAGATTATGAAAGTGAGTGAAGCTTTCGCATATGTTTCAGCCTAAAATATACATGCATAAGCTCTTCTGGAGGCAAATGTCATGTTTTGGAAGGTGATAGGATTTGGAGAACAGGTTGTTGGTTAAATTAATTCCTTTCATTTGTTATTCATGGCAAAAGAAATTGTGCATTTTCCACATTGCTCTACTCCTCCCTCATATCATTAAGCAGAGATTGCTGGATATAAACCACAAAACGGGGATTATTTTTTTTGTTTTCATTCAGCTAAGAAATGGAGTTAAAAAATAGATCACATTTTATGCTATTCCAAGTTCATTACAACTTCAACCCGGCAGTCTTTTCGTTCAGTTTTTTCAAAAAAAGGGAGTAGACAATAAATCACATTCTATTCTATTCTATTCAGTTGCCATAAGTATGACTTGTATTCACAAATTCGTGCAAATTTAAGTGGTTGACTAAAATATCATTAAAAAAAAAATGAATTCCTTCAGGTTAAACGAGAATTTTATAGTAGCAAATTCCTAGAAAACAAAAAAGATATGAACTGTACATCGGAATTTGATGGAAAATCCTGCAATCCTCCATTTCACGGGGCACAGCCAGGCAGATTACCCCTTGCCGCCCACACAACTAAGGAGCAACTGCAATAACTATGCACTCTCGAGACTCTTGGACGCTTGGAAGAGAAATAACATCAAGATTCCCCCACTATCCCCTCAAAAGCTTTAGGAGCAGAAATATTCGTCACCACGGACTTGACAACTCTTAAACATATGCTGGGTTCTCTAGATACATCAGATTTTGTTGGCGCAATCCCAAATTCATCCTCCATTCCAATTAGTGCATTTTCATCAAAAAATTCTTTCCAAGTTGGCTCGACCAACTTAAAAAATGATCTCCAATTTTTTCCCTTTGCCTACGTTTAAGGCTATATGACAATCGATGTTCCACGCAGCACAGAAGTATAATAAAATCATCATAATAAATGCTTAGCAACTTACAATGTTAACAACTCAAAAGTGAATACTTTTGAACTCATATTATCCACGAAGTTGCCTCAAATTGCTAGTCATCCAAATACAATGTTACATAAGTAAGCAAGCTTAATAATTCATAAAAATCTAATGAGAACGAGAACCAAAATTGGAGAAATCATTTGCCTCAGCAACTGTGGCAATATAAAACAAACAATGCACAAAAAGCGTTGATCCATGTACCTCCCCTCTATGCTAGCTCGTCAAAACTTTTCAGAGAAAGGCTCAGTGTCTTTTTTTTTTTTTCATTTCTTCCAACTCTCCCTTGAGCTTACTAATTATCTTATCCTGTACAGAGATTTGAAAATTTTTTGCCACAATATCTTTCTCCAGTCTTTCTATCTCTTTCAAGTGGTCATCACACTTCTTTAACTCTTTGTCTCTCATTTCTTCCTTTAGTCTTGCAATCTCTTTCACATGATCATCACAATCATTGGTCTTTAGTTTTTTGGGATCAACTAAATCCTCTCCTAGAAAAGCTCTCTTTTTCATTGAAACCTGGTGAAAATGAGAATCATGTACTGTTTTACGAACATATAGAGTCGCAGTTGTTCCTGTACGGAGCTTAAATGTTATCATTTTCTGCTGTAGACCATGTTTGTCCTGACATTAAACAAAAAAAGAGAGAACAATGATATTTTGCATGCCAACAATTGTAACTAGCAGAAATTTATAACAGCAACTGTCATCCATTCACCCATGTAAAGCAAAACTACTGCAGAAATCTAAGTGAATTCCCCTGTAAACCTCAATAGACCACAGCATTGCATCATTTTCTGAACCATTACGAGAGAGAGAGAGAAAAAAAATCAATTGCTAACACAATCTCTCACAAAAAGGGGATAAAATCAGCAGAATGAAATTTTTAAGAAAAACCAACATATGCCCACAATTATCTATCAGGTACCTTTTGCAACTTCCCCTTCAAGTTTTCAAATGCCTGATGTGCCTCTTGTGCATTCTTAAAGATGGCGAATACAGAATATTGTACTCCATGAGCTTTCTTTACTGGCTGATATAAAAATTATTCACTATGTTAGAAACTTTGCATGGTTACGCCATATTCACGCATAGAAGAAAAAACTCGACACATGAATGCAGTAGTGAAACAGGTTATGTGGGTTGGAATTAGATATTCTGGATCTTCCACCAAATGGTATTAGTTTCCTCCCAGCCCACAAATAAATATCTTCGTTTGTGTATTAGGAGGTGTAAAGTTGCCTGGATCAATCTGTTCCGTACAGGATATGCAGGTACATGAATTCAGAAATTCACTCTTACACAAAATAGGAACAACCTCAAAATAACACTGTAGTTTGTTTAGCAAATGTTACCATGTGGCTCTCATGAGCAAAATAGTAAAATTTATCAACTGATTACCTAACAAAGTACTAGAATGCGCAGTCAATATCATATATACCCTCATCATGCATAAATATTGAGATATAAGAACTGATCATATACTTTCCTTCATTTCTCATGTATTAAATTGATGATATATCAAACTATCAACAGCTTCATCCCTTTTTGACAATCATGATTAATTACTTCTAGCTAAGAAATTGAATTAAGATAAATCAGATGGATTCAGAATGCAGGAGCAGAAAACCGAGGTCCCGCAACATCAACAGCCTACTAGCCATGATGCTCTCTGTTTTAATAATATTAAAGAAAACTTTACAGCAACCTAGAGGGTAAAGATCATTTGCAATGTTGCAGAATAACTTCATGAGAAGACATAGCTTAATGAATACCTTCTGTAGCAAGGCATTTAGGCCTTTCATGTAGTCACATGTGTGATAGTCTTCTAACAAAAGATTTAAGAATGAAGAAATTGTACTCAACCTTGATTTCCATTGTAAATTTCTGAGGAAAGACTCCATGTAATTCTTCGCTGGGGACATCAATTGGTATCCCGTGGAGAAGCAGCTTTGCCATTTCAGTTTCTAACAACTATACCTCCCAAGAGAAATTAATGAAAAAGATTACACGAGTGAATTTGAAATGGACAATTACCAATAAATGTATCTTGTAACTTACATCATCTTGATTCAATGAAATGTCATTATCAACTCCACGTTCAATCTTAGCAAGGACAAGTTTCATTGCAGCGCAGGCATCATCTAGACAATTATGTGGAGCACCTTCTTTGCGAAGTTCATATCCCAGCACAGACTACCAAGAAAATAAATGAAAGAGTTGAAAAAAGAAAATCCAAAACATGGGACAAACACTTGGTCTCATTTTGATGCCAATATCATAGAACAGTATCTTGAAATTGATTGCAGAAAAGCCTCAATTATAATTAAGAGAATAGAAATAAACAGGATTCTTGTTGAGTGCCGTCAAGTGACAATTCTTAATAGTTTAGCATACAACATAATGTGACAGGTGCAACAACCATAGAAGAATCCCATTTGACATCCTCAAGATGTTCCCAAAAAACCAAGAAATACAAATTACTACAACATAATTATGAATTCGAATACAGCTGACCTTACACAAGGTGTCTAAAGAAGGTGGACGTCCATCCAAACGTTTGAAGATAAATGAGGTGTCAACCACTCTGCCATGGTCCAACTTCAATGCTATCAAAAATAAGTAAATTAAAACAAAAGGCAAAAATTATGGCATGGAAAAAATGCAACAAAATCTCAAATAGCAAGATTCTATTGCCACATAAAAAAAAACTGATTAATAAGCAAAGTTTGACATACCCTGCAGGTCATTATGTAAACCATGACCCACAAGAATAGTTCCCTTCTGTAATAGCTTCTTCATGAATTTCTACAAAATCCACCAAGTAGCTCAGACAATGAACATAAATCACAATAAGAAAAAATTGTGAATTGGTTATTTCAATACTTGTATGTCTGCTAATGAACGAGAGACTCCATCCAAATCTCCAGAAGTGACTCCAGTAATCTCAGTCCTATAATCTGCAACTTGTTTGTAAGGATTCACCTTTTCATCAAGTTTGACCTGAGAGGCCACAAGAAGTTACTTCATTTTAGGATGCCGACATCTATATTTTCTAAATTAACCATGTCTACTTCACATAACTTCAGAGGTCATAATTATGTAAGAACTAACATGCCAGTAAAGAAGAAATATATTTATACCTCTAAATTGCGATCCACAACACACACCCTCACCAAAGCGTCAGTACCATCCTCACAGAGAACCATCTCACAATCAACAGCAATAATTGCATTGGAATTTAACAACTTTGATTTTTTAGGGAGCTTTGTCACTACCCAGTCCTGCTACACATCTCCACACATTAACAACCAAACATGCCAAATTGACTTGGAAGTGTCACAGACATATAATGTAAATCAAATTATCAATAATCAAAACCTGAACCAAAAATATAAAACAAACAATGGAGAAAATCTAAAATCTTATACTAAATCACATCCATGAATGTAATCACTATAAATAAATTAGTAGCACATTTGTATTAAACAAACAACTAGGGATTTCAAAGATTGAAAACGCATCTGAAAGGCACAAGATAACATACCATTTCTCTATGAATTGGAAGAAATCGCATAATATGTAGCATAATCACCAACATGTATTTGGAAATATGCCCCCAATTCAATAAATTTTCTCAAGCCACTTTTGCATCTCATCCGTGGCACAAGTTTTTATTTTGCAAACAGTGTGTCAGACCAAGATGTAGGGGCTGCTAAAATAAATATACTGAAAAAAAAATATCAAGCTCTTGAGGGGAAAGCATTATAGGTCAACAAAGTCTACCTTGCAAAACTAGATAACTTGCTTTCAGTAGCTAATACTACAATATAAATTGCTTTCAGTAGCTAACACTACAATTTCTTAAAAGAAACATTATATAGACAAATAATTAAAGGGTTAAGAAAACTCTCCTTCTAGGAAACAGCATAACTATTAATTAAATAGAACAAAAGAAATTATTCTTATCAAACAAGAACATAAAGAGAGGGCAACATAAGACAAGGCAAAAAAGAACTGCACTAGGATCCCCAAAAATTCACGGAAAATCCATAACAGCTTATGACTCAAACACAAAAAAGGAGGTGGTTAAGATGATGCATCTTGCATAAACTAGCTAAACCTGGAAAATTCCCAACAAGGAATTGAAGCCACAAACACGCACAAAACATACTTGAGAACTTAAAGTCTGCATCACAAACCTTATCATACGAGGGAAGTGCATATTTCGACAGGTAAAGTGGGTGTTCAAGGGTTAAATGGACCAGCCTCTGCTCTGCCACAATCACAAATTACAAATTAACTATAGCAATAAAACTTAACAACCTTAAAACAGACATATGACTTTAAGAATATCAAGTTTTATACCTGTTCTGGCGATTCATTATCCAGAGATTCTTTTCTAATTTGCTCTAATACTTCACGATTTGAATGCAACCCAAGAACATAATCTACAAACTGAAAACACATTCATTTTTTTTAAAAAAAAATCCATAATGCAGAATGATAATAAAAGAAATATTTAAATTGAACTAACTTTATCACCTGTAAATCTCCGCTATCAGTAAATGACTGTAGAAAGGAAACCAAGGCGTCACGCGACCTCTTCGCCGGATCACTTAAACTGGAACCGAACTTCTTATCGTAAACGTTAAGAAACTCCTTCCATCCACCTTTATTGCCCTGCCTTCCTTGCTTTTGAGCTAATTTCACGATTTCGACGAGGACCTGTTCGACATTAACGCATAGTTCGTGGTTTGCTGGAGCTTAGTTTTCGTAAACGGATACCAGGTATAGGGAGGGAATTACCTTATCTGGCGCGGTGGCGATTGCGGCAGCTAGTTTTTTGTCCATTAGGTAATACGGTGGAGAGAAATGCGGAGTAGCAGCGGCGGCGGCGGTAGCAGAAGATGGAAAAAGGCAGGGAATGAGGGTTTAAGAGTTCGGTGTTCATATCATGTAATAAGGGCATTATAGGTATTTCATTGCCAGGAGAGCATTGTCTTTTCTCTTTTATTTTCTTCATTTCTGTTAGAATTCGTTTCTATTTTCTCATGAACAATAATGTTTATTTATTATCTACAAAAAAAGAAATAAAATGATAAGTCTTTTATTAAGCAATATTAAATTTATTTTCAGAACCGATAAGGTGTTGTGTATTATGAGAATTGAAGCTAAATTAATCAATAGAAAGAAAGAAAAACTAATGATAATTGATTTGAATTGATTTTTTTTGTTTTTGCATAAAAAATAATAAATGAGATTGCCAAGTTTCAAATTCCTAACGTTTTGTGTATCGAGACCACAAATTTGATTATTTGACTCCAATAAAGCTCAGGATAAATATCTGACAAAATTTTCCCCCTCTTTTTGTTGCCTAATTTCAAAGGGATAAAAATAGAGGTTAATATAGATTAATGTATTTACATGTTGAGTAAATTCTTTAGTGACACGGTGAGTTTATAGAGACTAAATTTGGATAATTAAACAATAGAGGGGCCAACACCCTAAACAGGAATAAGAACCCAATGAAGATGCCACCTTGTAGCTGAAGTCTATAATCGAGACATTTATAAAGAAATCCCTTTTTGTGACTTTCTACAAAATGGTAGAAGAAAACATTGACAAAAATTAAGTAGTGCTAAAGGAAATTCATTTAATTAGTTGCATATGAAAGCTCATCTTAAATCCATCATTTCATTTGATCAGATGAAGTGTTTTGTCCTCTTTTTTGATAAATTTTGTTTGCCTCGCAGTTAGTCAATAGGTGAGTTCTAATTGCTTTACGAACTGTCGACGCTTCTTATTGTTTGTATTTAAGCTAGAGCCTGTTGCACCACTTAGCACAATTCCATTCGCTATCATATTTCCGTTCCTCATCACGATCCAGTATAATAGTGGAGGCTTACGCATTTGACAAGGCATGCACAGACATGCTAGATAGACACCATTAAGTTCTTGAAATCATAGCACAATAACTTGTACACAGGGTTCAAATTATTTGTGATCAATTTGAGATTAATCGAGTCGAGTTCACGCTACTCAAGTAATCGAACGAATCAAATTCGAGATTCAAAATACTCAATTTGAAAGACTTGCAAACCTAATCAAATTTAAACATATTTACAATATTACCAATCGAGGTTAATTGATCCATATTTAATCGACGTTATTCAAACTTAAATTTTAATTTATAAAATTTATAAAAAAAATTATATAAATAAACAAGCCTAATCGAGTCAAACTCGAGTATTCGAGTACTTGACCAAACTTGAGCTGCCTTATTGAGCTTAACAGGGTTCAGCTCTACTCATCTTAATCACACTCCTACTTGCACATACACGTAGAACAGATGTAGAAGGATGATTCAGCACGCACACAAGCGCACCGAATCATAACAAAGTCAATACCCATATATGAAAAACCACGACACGAGGTGAAGATGAAAACAGAAATCCAAGAGTATTCTCAAGTGTTTATATATTCAAAGTCTCTGATATGAATCGATATTTAACGAAATTGTATAGCGACAAGTATATTGGTTTTACACGGTTTAAATTTCAATAATTGACTTCTTGATGTAACATTGGTTTTCTAAAGGATATGGGACCATAACATTTTAGAGAAGCAACGAAATGATGCATTATCCGCACAAAAACGTTCAAAGAAAGTAAATCACAAAAATAAATGAAATACTACTGATAATATACGAAATTAAGAAGCCTCACATAGACCATTTCAAAAGAACATCTAACATGTTGACTGCAGATTTAGTTGAGCGATGATAAGCTGGAATCTTTCATCTTGTTATCATTTAATTGCAATTGGGGAACAAAAATCAAGGAACACAAGAGAAACAGAGAAACCAAAACAGGGGAACGACATCATTGTATGAAATTTTGAATTTTCTAAAGATCATTCACAAGGTGTTATTTGAACTACTATCTTGATTGCTTGACCACCCGCTAAAGGCACAAGCCACTAGGTTCCTACTAGCAAAAAGGCCAAGCTTTGCCCTCAAACATGCCAACCTCCAAGTATTACTTGATGGACCATCTGGAACAACAACTTCACCAACCATTACAGGGAATTCCATAGCACTCTCTTGAGCTCCACCATCACTAAGACCGGCATCTCTACCTTCATTGTCACACGCATCAAAATTAACAACCAGCGAAGCTTTTTGCTCCTGCAACCAATCCACAACTTCACTAGTCACCCCTCTGCATTTCCTGACCTTCACCTTAACCAAATTAGGACATCCCCAAGCAAGCGCTTGGATTCCAATGTCCGAAATAGCACATCCCTTTATACACAGCTTCTTCAATGCCCCGCATTTCTCAGCAATGCAAGCAATCTCCTGATCACCAATACTTCCACTTCCACAAAGAGCTAATCTTTCCAATTTTTGGCAATTAGCAGCAATTGCAGACAAGCTCAAATGCGTAGCATTAACACCAATCAAAACAAGTTCTTGTAAGTTAGGGCATTGTTTCGCTACTGCAATTAATCCTTCATCTCCAATCCTATCAGTCCTCCATCCATCAACGTGAAGCTTCCTCAGCATCTTACAATTCTCCGCGACAGAAACAATCCCCAAATTCGAACACTCGGGCGTTCTCACAATGCGCAAAATCTCCATATTTACCCCTCTCGAAATCGCTGCAAGTCCAACATCGCTCACCTGAATCCTCTCCAAATGAACGTCAACCAACAAACTACTCTTTGCAGCCCCCACAATTTGAAGAACCTTATCCCAATCACCCAAACACCTAATAATTTTCAAAGTTTTCAGATTTTTAGCTTCGATTACAAGCTGTTCAAACGACTGACCGTTGACCAGCTCCTTCAAGCATATCGATTTCAAAGACGTAGAGGCCGCTCCAGCCATGATCGTCTCACTTCCGTCATGGATGCCACGGAGCCGCTTGACAGATAGCTCCTCAAGAGCCGTGCAGTGATCCAGCACCGCGTTCATTCCTTTGGCGCCGAAAGCGCACGAACCGCACGACAACTTCTTCAGGCTCGTGCAGTTTTTAGCGAATGCGGCCATTCCGTCGTCGGTGATCTCGCGGCAGCTGCGGAGCTTAAGCCGCTCGAGATTCCGGCAGCGGATGGCGATGGCTACCAAACCGGCGTCGTTTAAACTAATGGATTTTCGGTCGCATCGTAAAGAGAGCTTGGTGACGGAGTCGAATCGCGTGAATAGATTTGGAATGTCAGGAAAAATCTCGGATTTGGCGTTGAGTGTGAGGCGGTGACGGCTACGGCCGTCGATTAGTAACCACCGCCGACATACCAAGGAGCACCTTTTCCGGTCCGCGATGGAGAGGAAGTGGAAAATGTACTCCAAACACTCGTCGGGAATGTCGCCGATGTAATCGACGTCATCGGTCGTTTCCTCAGAAAAGTCTGGCGATTTGGTGGAAAGAATCGGCGGAGTTGAAAGGCGGTTGGTGGTGGAAGTTGATTGGCCCATATGGAAAGGCACAGGAATTGAACAAACGAGTAGCGAAAAATGCGCGTACTGGTTAATGGGGAGGTGAGGGGTTAGGAGAGCATTTTTATATGGTTTGATTTGATCACCTTCTCGGATCTTACAATTATAGTCGTATAAATTTTCAGGAAAATTCATATTTATATTTATATATATGAGATAAATATGTCTGAAAATTATGGAAGAAAGAATCCAAATTTTCTTTAAAAACAAAAATGGCTCATAAAGTTTTAAAATTTTAAATTTGATTTGGTTAATGTATATTTTATGTCGTGGATTAATATATTGAAATATTTTTATTTATATATATATAATTAAATTATTTTTTTGAATCAATTTATATACTACCAGAGATATAATAATGCATCATGTGAAATCTTTAATAACCTCATTTCAACGCCCAGCAAAATTATTGGCTAATCAAACAAACCACGTAATTTCAATTTTTTTAAAATTATAATAACTTGTTTTATTAAATTTTATATATAATATAATTGTATTGGCTAATTTATTATTCATAAATAACGAATTAAATATTACATTAAAAAACTAAAAACTTGTTCTTAATTTTATATATAATTAGAATATATTAACTAATTTATTTTTTAAAAATTATTTAGATATAAATAAAATAATAAAATTATTAAAAATTAAATGTGTGGACAAAAATTTTTTTATAAAATACTAAGTAGGTGTGTGATTGGTTTGATTTGGCCGGTCGGTCAAATGCGTGTGTGAGCTTGTTGCGGAGGCAATGATTTCTGATGAACAGATGGAAGAAAATTTAAAGTACCAGAAAGTCATGGCTCCTAATTCTGTTTTTATGAGTTTTGAAAAGTGGTAGAAGTGATAAAATCCATTCACCGGAGACTTGGCTACAACCAAAGATATTGTAGTGTTAAGACGTCATGATAATGCATTAGTAGTGGTGGCTTAAAATAAGGTCCTTACCAAATTTAGTTGGGGAATTTATACTAAGAGCCAGAAATTTGAATTTGAGTACTTAATTTTCATAAGATAAACTCAATTCAATTTAAGAAAAATTAATTATTTCTGATTTATTTTGGTTGAGATTTTTGAATTTTTTAATTTCTTAAACAATTTTTTTTGAAAAAACACTAAACTTACTTCATTGACAATGTCTAGAGGCATTAAGATATAAGATTGTAAATTCGATATGGACATAATAGACTATTAAGACAAAATTAATTATGATGTGATAATGATTAATGTATTTTTTAATGTATTTAATGTATTTTTCTAAGTAGTCTTCAGATATGCAAATATCAGTTGTGTGAGACTAAGTATTGCGAAAAATGACGACATTATCGATTGGAAGGATCAAGGTTGAAGATAAAAGATGGAATTAGGATTTTAGAAAGCACTGTTATCATTTAACGTAGGAGCATTTCTAATTACTAGAATTTGAGGATTTTTTTTAATGAAATTTCATATTTTTTTAGAATTTTCTTATTTTGGTTAGGATGAGTGAAAATATTTTATTTACAAATTTTATGTATATCTTTCTATTATAATATCCTTAAGAAATATTAGAGAACAAATTCATATTTCTATGATTTAGAAAAATATTGTACTTTAAAATTTTTTATTATTTTTAATTTTTTGTGATTATAGTTCTTAATTAGTTTAAAAGTTTAGCTATAAATAGGGCTACTATATATAAAGGGTTTGGAATTTTTATTGTATTAATAATATTTTAGAGAGAGTATTTCTATTTATCATTCTAAAGTTTTATTACTTCTTAGAATTAATAAATTTTTTATGCATATTTGTCTAATATTCATGCATAAATCAATAAACATATAAAAAGTTGTCTTCTAACTTTTCACAAGTTTCAATTCATACAACTTCTATTATATCAATTTAGTATCAGAGTTATGTTTGTTCTTAAATCATCATGCTGCCTAGACACAATAATCTAGTGACTACCTATCTATAAAAAAAGTTATGAATACAATTGCAATATACAGTTGGAGCAAATGTTGTTCTATTTTCAATTTGAAGTACGAAGAACGTATACTATATGTTAATTAAAATTTGCCTACAATATGATGATTATTTTGATGAAATTACAAAAGAAAAATTTTATTATGATAATCCATTTTTCATATACTTTTAAAGCATCTAATGCTTGTCTTATAAGAAAACTAGTAAGTATTTGTGCTTTGCGTGGTTTAAAATTAATTTTGATTTTTTAAGATTTTAAAGTGGAATTATATAAATTTTAAGTAATATTATTATTTATTATACTTATTAAATGATATAAAGTAAAAATTTTAATATCAATAATATATTCAACACAATGAATTTTGAAACATTATTTAATATTTTAAATATCATATTTAATTTTTCAATATATATTTGTTATTTTTATACATAATAATTTATTATTGTGCATTATATATAGTTTGAGGCTATTGAAGAGACATAATTATAATATGAATCAATATGTTTTTGAGTTTTTAATAATTATAGAGGCTTTAAGAGAAAATAATAAAATATGTGTTAAAAGAATTTAATTGATGTGAATAATTTCTCATTAAGAGAGTTTAGGTTGAGAATTACATATTAAAGCTAACAATAGAATTAACAAAACTTAACCAAATTTTGTGACAACAACATATAAAAAGTTAAATTGAAGAGATTCTGTCACATCACTCACACACAAACACACACACACACACACACACACACACACACACACACACACACATATATATATATATATATATATATATATATATATATTATTCATTAATAATTTTATTAAAAGTCATTAAGTGGAGTGGATATTTATTCCAAAAAAATTAAAAATATTTAAAGATTTTTTTAAGTAAGAAGAAATATCATATCAAGATGAACTCAAGGATGAGTTCTTTTTCAACCTAAAGGGGGAATAATATAGGAGTATTCCAAATTAGAATTTTGAGATTTTTTTAACGATTTTCTTATTTTAGTTAGGATTGGTTTTTCGAGAAAATATTTTATTTGAAAATTTATATGTAACTTCCTATTATAATATCCTTAATAGAAAAATTAGACAATAAATTTAGGATCCCTATGATTTAAAAAATATTATGCTTTATAAATTTTTATTATTTTCTTATTTATTGTGAATTTTTTTTATTAATTAACTTAAAAACTTAGCCTATAAATATGACTGTAAGTATCATATGTAAATGGTTTAGAGTTTTTATTGAGTTAATAATAATTTGAAAAAAGCATTTCTATTTATCTTTACAAAATTTCAATATCAATAAAGTTTGTATGCTTATATTATCTAGGGTTCTTGCTTGAATTGACCTATAGAAGGTTATCTTTTAGCTTCTCACAAGTTTCAATTCAATCAATTACATTTAGCTATTTCTAATCTTACATCTACTATTCGAAAAGTTCTAGCATGTAATTCAGAATATGTAGGTCTTTCCTCGCTCACTTCAGCTAAATTATCTAAACCCAGCCAACCTATCCTGCTAGCCACTTAGTGGTCTCCCCCGGGTCATGGTGAAGTTAAGGTGAACTGTGATGCTTCTTTTCTAGACAAGATGGCAAGTATTTCAATTATTGCCAGAGACGACCATGGTCAAGTACTTGACTGTAGAAGAGAAAAATGTTTGTGTTATTCATCTCTAGTGGAAAAAGCTCTAATGATGAGATTGGCAATCAAATTGTCATGTCTTTAGGTTTGGTGAGGATATTAATATAGAGATAGATTTTCAAGTTATGTTTTGTTCTTTAACTTATCTAGAATATTATATTCTTAGGAAATCAAAGCTATAATTTCATATCTCCAAAGTCTGTTTTCTCGCTATTAAGAGTGTAATCGAGTCGAGTCGATCTGAACCCTTTTAGGTTCGAGTTTGAGCTCAACTTGAAAATTGAAACTCGATCGAGTTTCAATTTTTAGGTTCAAACTCAAGTTCGGTCAAATACTCGAATACTTGAGTTATACTCGATTAGGCTCATTTATTTATATAAATTTTTTTTTGTGAATTCTATTAATTGAAATTTAGACTTGAATAAGATCAATTAGACATAAATCGATTAAACTCGATTGATAATATTGTAAATATGTCAAAACTTAATTAAACTAAAGAGTTTCTCAAGTCGAGTATTTTAAAGCTCAAATTCGGCTCACGTAATTACTCAAGTAGATCAAATTTGAGTTTGACTCAATTAATCTCGAATCGAATTCGAGTATTTCTTGAGTCGATCTCGAGTAGTTTGTGAGATGTTTCAGTTCATTTACACTCCTACTCATCATGTACAAATTCAACTTTGTTGTATTGAGAGAATGACTAACAAATCTGCAGATTGGATTGCTAGATCTATTAGATTAGACTCTTTTGATGAGTAGTTTGTAACTAATTCTCCTGCTGAGTTGGTTGTCATTCTCCAAAATGATGTTTTTGCTCCTTGATTAATGGATACTCTTGTTCAGAAAAAAAAAAAAGAAAAAGAAATTCATACAATTACATCATCATCCTTGTCAGCAGTACTATTATCCTCATTGAAGAGGGAAGAGGAAAGGATAGTGGCATCATCGTTGGTGATAGTAAGGATGCAGTAAATAGAGACTGCATGGTACTGAGGTTTACAATAAAGAAAAGGCCAGAAGAGAAATGACAAAAAGAAAGAGAGCAAATGGTTTAGGTTTGGAGTCCGATATAATATAAGTTAAATATCGGCAACGTTCTAACTGTTATTGAATTCGCAACAAACATAAATTTGTTGCTAAATTAGAGGAGGATTAGAGCTAAATATTAAATTAAAATTTGGCAATGAGTTTGAATTTTGTTGCTCATTTAACAATAACTTTGAATTATATTTCTAAATTTTGGACACAATGAATTTAAAATTTATTACTAGTGAGAATTATAACATCACTTTTTCTCAAATTTTAGCGATGAAACTAATTTTTAATGTTAAAATCGATTGTGACTCCATTATTAATCCATTACTAAATCATGCATCAAAAATTTTGTGTTGAATTTAGCAATATAATTAAATTTGCTAATTTCATTGCTAATATGAAGCAAATTAATCTCTACTTATTTATGTTACATTAAATTTCATTCCTAAACTATTATATTCTTATAGTGTATATTCCATCACTATATTTCATTGTCTATTCTTGCAATTTAGTGCAAAAAATTGATGCCAACTTTGGCAGCGAAAACTTGTCTGTTGCTAAATCTTGAATTATTTGTAACCCTAATTCTGTCTTTGTTTTGTTCACTATTTTATTTTATTGATTTTTTTTGTAGTATAAAATATGAGTGAAATATTAAATTACTCAATTTATATTTAAAAATCAGTAATTATAAATATAATTTAATTACTTTTATTGTTAACGTTACTTTTATGAGATTATTTATTTTGTAATTAAATGTGGTTCAAAATTTATAATTTAATATTGAGTTGTTCTATATAAGTTTATTATTTACATTTAAACAAATATGTCAATAAAATAAAATTACATATAATATATGGCACTTTAATATGAAACAAACTTTATTTAATTATCAAACAAAAATAAAATTAATATTTGTTACTGCATATTAACAATATAGATGTGGTGATAAACTGAACTTTTGATTAATTAAAATTAACACTTTATTTTTTTAAATCTTTTTTTAATTTTCATTTTAATCTGCAGAAAGTCAAATTGGTCTAACTTGTATATTTTTCATAAATCTCAAATATTTTCATATTAATTTTTTTACTTTATATATTTTTTCAATATCAAATTTTAAATCTCAAATATTAGTTTTCTCTAAGACATCCATATAATATTTGATTCATGTACATAATAAATTTAGAATTGGATTGCACGGTTGTTTAACATAAAAATGATTGTTATCTCTATTTAATAGGTAAATAGTAGTATTTTTAATATTAGATTAGATCGATTAATTAGACCAATAAATTAAAAATTGTTCAGCTAAATGATTCAATTATGAGTTAAAATTAAAATTCTTAAAAAATTAATCAAAATTAATAAATTAGACCAAACCGATTTAAACTAAAATTAAGTTCTTTTATGAAAGTTTAAAATTTTAATAAATTATAATTTTTACTTAAAATTTAAATTTGAAAATATTTTTTGATTACTTATTATATTATATTTTTATTTTTAATATTTTTAATTTAAAAATTATTATAATAAATTGAGTGAACTAAGTAAACTGAAAATAAATTAATCATCGGTTCAGTATTCACTATGATTTTAAAAATAATAATAAATAGTCTCATGCAAAATTTTGAGTCATCCGTTAGTAGGGGTGAGAAAAACCGAACCGAACCGAGTGAATTTGGTCTATTTGGTTCGGTTTTAAAGTAAAATCGGTTCGGTTCGGTTTAAAAAAATAAAAAAATTCGGTTTTCGGTTCAGTTCGGTTTAAAATTGAGAAAATCGAATAGACCGAATAAACAGAAATTGTGGGATTTTTTTTAATTTTTTTAAAATTTGAGTTTAAAAAACTAAAAATAAATTATTT
>CATIWR010021081.1:0-18140 GCA_949677035.1 Omphalea diandra | reverse complement strand
TGCGACACCCACCCTCACTCAAAAAACTACTCACACCAACTACACTCCTGAGAGCATATATAGATATATATATAGATATATATATATATATATATATATATATATATATATATATATCTAGAAAATAAAAATTGATTCATGTCTTAAAGAAAATACACATGTGAATATTTTTGGAAAATTAGTTTTACAAGTACATTCAACACCTACGTAGGTTCAATGACTTAACATGCTTAAAGTACGCATCTTCAGGGATGGGCTTTGTAAAGGGATTTGTAACCATTTATTGTGTGGAAATTTACTTCATGCTCACTTCTTTGTATGCTACCATGTCTTTCACAAAATTATATTTGATATCAATGTGTTTGATTTTTGCATGGAACTTTGGGTCTTTTGTATATGTTATAACAACTTGACTATCACAGTTAATGAGAACTGGTTCTATAACATCATCCCCTTTTGTCAAAAGAACCTCCTTAACCAAACCATCTCTTGCACAACAGCTGAAGATGCCAAAAATTTAGCTTTCAATGTTGACAAGGCTATACATGACTGCTTCTTACTACTCCAAGACATACCACCATTGTTAAGTAAGAAAGCAAATCCAAAGGTAGATTTTCTTTCATCTAAATCTCTTCCCTAATTAGCATCAGTATAGTCTTTCAAATGCAAATCTTTGCCTTGATAACACAATGAATAATCAAATGTGCCCTTGAGGTACTTTAGTATCCTCTTCACTGTCGTTTGATATATGCTTGCTAGACAAACATCATAACAGATATCAGATAAGAAAACAAATCCAAAGGTAGCAAATATCAAACAAACATCATAATAGATATTTGATTACTGTAGCAAATATCAAACAAACATCATAGTAGATATTTGATTACTTCTTACTACTCTAAGATATAGCACCATTGTTAAGTAAGAAAGCAAATTCAGAGGTGAATTTTCTTTCATCTAAATCTCTTCTCCAATTAACATTAGTATAGTCTTTCCAATACAAATCTTTGCCTTGATAACACAATGAATAATCAGTTGTGCCCTTGAGGTACTTTAATACCCTTTTAACTATTGTTTGATATTTGTTTGCTAGACAAACACAATAGTAGATATCAGGTCTAATACATATCATAGCATACATAAAACTTCCAACTGCATGTAAGGACGAAACTTTACTCATTTGCTCTCTTTCTTTTGATGTTTCCGGACAGATCCTTTGATTAAGAACTTCACCTTTTCCAATGAGAATACCTATGGGTTTGCAATCTTGCATATTGAATCACTTAAGGATTTTCTTAATATACTGCTATTGTCAAACATATATTAAATTCCTTGAACGATCTTTTGAAATCTTAACTCTAAGAATATATGTTCTTTCACCCATATCTTTCATTTCAAAATTAGATGACAACCATCATTTTATCCTTTTAACATACTCTATATCTTTTTTGGCTATCAGAATGTCATTCACATATAATGACATAATCACAAACTTCTCTTTGGACCTTTTAAAATATACACAATGGTCTTGCTCAATCATTTCAAAATCATAAGACATTATTACATCATGAAATCGAATGTAACATGGTCTTGAAGATTGCTTAAGGTCATAAATTGACTTTTTAAGTCTACAAACTTTATGTTCTTGGCCTTTTACATTGAAACCTACTGGTTGTTCCATATAGATCTCTTTGTCTAGTTCTCCATTAAGAAAAATAGTCTTAACATCCATTTAATGCAATTATAGGTTCATGCTTGCTACGATAACCAAGATTAAGCATATTGAAGTGTACCTTACAACAAAAGAAACTTTTTCTTCTTAATCAATTCCTTCCTACTGTGTATATCCCTTCACAACAAGACGAGCTTTATATCTTTCGATATGACAGATTTTCATAAATATACAAATACTGTTCCATATGAAATTCTCAAGTGGGTCATTCAGTAAATTTATTCTCTAACAAGTACCTACACGTTAGTACCAACTACGTTATACAATTGTACCTATGAGATTAGTAGCTTATTTGACCCTCAAGTAAAGACATAGTCACATAGTATGTCCAATCTCACAATTTTATTAATGTATAATCTTGATAGACATTGACTAGGAATAATTTAGAAATAATACTTGATAGAGTAAGTATCTCATAGTTATAATTCCATATAGCTACTTCATTAAAGTATATAAATTTCATAAATTTATTCTTAAGCATTATCGTATAAATATATGTCATGTAACTTAATTTCATGTAGTTATGGAAAAAAAAAAAAGTTAAAGAACTTATGAATATTAACTCATGTAGCATGATTAGCACTTAGTATATCCTTAATCTATCTACTTCGCTTTAGGATACATACTGACAAGATTACCATTGTTTTGGCCTTATGAAAGTACCTTCCTTAAGATCAGATCCTTCGCAAAACACAAAGAGGGATGGAATTCAAAGAAAACATTATTGATATAAATTTTAGCAATAAAAGCGAGTTTTAGTGATGGAAGGAACATGAAATGTGTTTTTAAGAAAAAATTTTTTTACAAGATATTAGTAAAAGAATAGAAGTCAATGTGTTTGATACTCAAAACTAAACTATTCTCTATCTATACTTGATTAGGACCATTATAATAAGCTCTAAGAGAGGTTGTTCAAATCCATAATGAGATGTTCATTAGCACTCGAGTCTAGATGCCAACTCAAAGTTATAGGAGTAGATGAAATAACAGCCATAATAACCGGTGCAGAAGGAATGTTAGTGGGTCATTTATATTAATGGTTATTGAGTTATAATCAAAATTTTATTATGGTCACTAAAGATTAATTTCATTTAGCCAAACTTTAATTTTTATTTTATTGTGATTTATTGGCCATGACCTATTTTTTCTTATGATTTTTATTCCATCATTTTTTGAATTTCTATTTTTATGAGTTATAATAAAAAATCTAAAGCAAAAAATCAATTTAAATTGGGAAAATCATAAAAGAATTGTCAATAAATCAGAATAGAATAAAAATCAAAGTTTAGTGATTTAATCGAACAAAATAGATTTTTACTAACCATAATAGAATTTTGGTCATAATGAGAGTTAATTACCCGAACATTTGCATCGAATGCAATGTTGAATCGATGAAAATATATGCAAGCTCTATGACTTTTATGATAACAAATCTAATAATGGGATGGTTGTGCTTCAAAAGATTCTTGAGGCAGTGAATTGTATTACTGGAGTGGTAAGTTATATTGGTGAGAGGAGTGAGAGCCATGACCGCTACTTGTCTTTGGCCTCTATAATAATTATTTTCTTGTTTCCCTTTACCATGATTGGATTGAGTGGGAGGATTTGCATGCTCTGTGGTAGCAATATTAGCTGAAGGATTCAAATCAAAAGTAGAAGAGTTTTGTTATTCGAGATGCAGTTCATGGCCACGCAAGAGTCTATGGAGTTCATCAACATTAAGCAAACTAGGACGCGTTGTCACTGAAGTTGCATCAATGAGAAGCAAACATCTTCTCCAGCAAAAATCAAACTTTATGAGAAATATTAAGGACAACAACATGAACAAATAGGTTCTCAGTAAGTAATGAAATAATCAAACTAAGAAGTATTTGATCTTGGCATCTCCAAGTAATGAATTTCAGATTTAATTGTTGAATCTCCTACAAATCAGAGTTGTTATTGTTGAGGTGTAATTTGTTCTATGACCAAAATTCTTTGATGGTCATTAAAGATCGATTTTCTTTAATTATATCACTTAAATATTATTATTATTTTAATTAATATAATATAATCGAATTTAAAATCTTAGGTCGTTGAATTACTAAGTGATAATTAAATTGATCTATTTGTTTCAATAATTATATAAAAATACCATATTTCTATTATTTATTCATGAATCTTGTATAATTTTGAGGTCTTAGTTTAGTCAGATTATATAATAACTAGTCAAGTTTAGTCAAATTATATAATAACTTGTCAAGAATCTGCATATTGTGCGGACGGTATTTCTATTTATATTTTAAATAAATATTTGATTAAAATTTTAATATATTAGTAAATTTTTTATTTGTAATTAATAACAAAATATTTTTAATAAAGATGAAATAGATAATATAACTATAAAAATGTGTTATTTAATTATATTTTAATAATAGAATAATAAACGGTGAATACATTTAAAAATATTTTAAAAAAGAAAGAGTAAATTATTAATAAAATGCTTGCAATACATGTACATAAATTTAAAAATTAATAAATATTAAATTAAAATAATAAATGAAAGGTATATGAAAAGTTAAAATTAATTTTTATATTTATTGTAAGGTTATGCACATATTTTCATGTTTATGTATATGAAAAATTTAATAATGGTTTGTCATATGAACATATATATGGTAAAACTCAAAGAAATTTCACCACATGAGTATTTTGTCTTTGCTTTATATATATATATATATATATATATATAGAAAATAGATAGATTTGGTAATCATTAGAATAAATTACCATTAGGTAAGATAGGAAGAAATTGGGAAGGACAAGGATATAAGTCATCATCTACGTATCCTAACAAATCACAATCGCTTAAAATATAGATAAATTGAGAGTGTCATAGCAAATATTTGTCTAGTCAAATTTGATGAGCACTAAACGATGAATATCAACTAATAGAGTTGAAGATGAAATCATGGCAGATTGAGTTGCCATTTGCTCTAACACCATATAAGTTAAAGTTGAAAAATAGTTTGAATTGTGACCATCATGGAGTTATGTCTTGTATTTTTATAAATGTATAAGAGGATAGATTTACAAATATGAAATGCAATAATAATAATAATAAGATTACAATAAGACTTTAAATTAAATCAAATCAATCTTCATTTATTTCACAGAAAATAGTTTTTTTATATAAAATATTTTTCTGAATAATATATTTTCTAATGTTTAGAATATATTATAAATATTATTTATTTATAAGAGTATAATAAAATATATATATATATCACAAACACTTTATACTTGTATTGTTTAATATTTAATATAAAAATATATTAAAAATAACAATTTTTATGAATCTCATTGATCAATACTGGATATCGATAATAAAAAATGACTGATGATAATAAATATATGTATTTATATAATTTATTTTTTTATTTGAATGATTATTAGAATCGAAAAAATGACTTTTTATTTTTCTTAAAAATAATTTAACTTTCTAGTAATCAAGAAAATATTTTTCGTTAATTAATTTTTCTAAGCGTACAAAATATTAAAAGTATTTTTCAAAAATTTCACAGAACAAAAGGAGTCAAAATCTCTTTATTTAAAAAATATTTAAAAATAGTTTAGTTTTCTATTAATCAGATTGATTAAGTTTTATGAATACAAAAAATCGAAAAATACAAAAAATATTTTCTATGAAACAAACTGAACTCAAATCTCTTTATCCGTTACACATGTAATGTAACGTGATGTGATGTATATCTATTTGAACTATGATGAACTTAAGGTTGGAGTGTGGAATAATTTATTTGCTTGGAACTGTTAATTAAGCTGGAAACCTCCTGGAAATATATACATATGACAAGTTGAACTCTTAAGGTTAACACCAAGTAATCACTACTTAAAGCGCTTCATGGCTCATTTTCTCTGGACAACTGTAAACTAAGAAGACAAAGTAAGTAGAATTGCACAAGATCAAATGGGACTAAATGCTCTTAAATCTCACAAAAGCAAGAAGGCAACACAATACTATTATTGAGGGTTGACATCACATGATGATAAGCATATATTACAGAAGTTACCATATATAAAACATGAATCATATCTCCTCCTATACGGAAGTTATTAAGGATTGGTACACTGGAACATCATCATCATCAACACTCTTTTAGTGTTCCTCAAAAATCTTCAATTTCTCAACAATATAGTTCCCTTCTTTGTACCTCTGCTTAGCATCAGAAGCCCTCACATACTTCCAACCCAACTCCTCACCACAATTGCTGCAGTAGATATCAGCTATGGTGAACACACCAGTTATTAGCTGCTTGTCATATTTTCGACCCAGAACAACGTTCATTACATGAGAGAACATATACGCCTGCCCTGATTTTGCCTAATTTATTCAAGTTGTCTGTCAATTTCCATTGAAGATAAGCAATATATATATATATATATATAACTGAAATTAGAAGGTTAAGGATCTTACCAGAAAAGATTTAGAAATGAGATCACTGTGGTAGGCAAGAGCATTCCTACAATTTCTGCAGCTGTACAAGGGATAGTCACCAATTTCTGCCATTACAACCTCAAAGTTAAGCACCAAATACCAATTAAATGGAAAAATTTTAAGGACTCAGTAAACAAACGAATCGAAATGGGTAAATGAAGAATGAACTGAAATATATCTCTGCTCCGAAGATGATGAGATGCAATAGTTAGGAGAAATCGTGTCTGATCAAGGTTTGGTGGTGGAAAATAAGCGACGACTCTGACTACAATAGTTAATTACTTTTAAATAATAATTGGTTAATTCAAAATTTTTAAAATATTTATACAAATAATAATTAAAAGTTAAAAGAAGACATGACATTTAATAATCAAATTTTAATATTTTTATTTGAAACCACGTTTCCAAAAAGTTAAATGTTTAAAATATAATATTGCCATGCTTAGTTATAAATAAAATTTTAATTTATAATTATTGTGTTTGATTCGAATATAAAAATGAAAAAAATGACTTCAATTACTATAATATTTTGTTTTAAATATATTTATTTTATTAATCAATAAAATAGAAAGATATACATTTTCTGTAATAAAATATGATGCAGTAATTAAACTAATATAAAACATAATTATTAAAAATACTTTAAAATATACTATATTAATTATTTAAAATATATAATTTATAATAAAAATTCTAAAAAAGGAAAATATAAAAATAAATTTGTTCTTCTTTTTTTTTTATAGTTTGTGAGCTTGAATAATAATAGACAGTGATTTTTTGTAAATAAAATTATATATTTTATAGTCTAATATATAATAATATATAGGATTAGATTTATCTAAATATTATATTAATTAAGAATATAATTATTCATGTGTAAATTTTATCATAAAAAATATTTTTCTACTTTTTGACATATATTAAAAAACAAATATAAGACTATCACATAAAAAATTTAATTTTTTAAAATATAATATTTTCATATAAATTAAAAACTAAAATTAAAACTTTTTTAAACCACTTTTTTTTATGAGAATAAGCAAACCAAATTGCGGGGGCAGTTAGTTGGTTTTGTTGGGCATTCAACATAAATACGCGACAGATTCCGAAATAAAAACCGTATCAATGGTCAAAAACATTGAAAAGACAGAACCGCTCCTAGGAATGAGATGCCTGCAATAAAAATCGGGTGGGTAAAATCGTAATTCTATAAAAGCAAAGAGTCCACAAGTCACGTTGGAGTTGGTTTCAAGTCACGTCGAGTTGAATAACGACACAATCAAATTTAACTTATTTACAATTGTGTTACACTCAAATTGAATATTTTTTAAAAATTAATTTAATAAATACGTTAAATTTGAATATAATATTATAAAAAAATATATAAAGTTTATAAGACTAAACTAATTTAATCCAATGAAAATCTGTTTTTTTAATTATATTATATGAAACCATTTTCATCCCAAAGTGTTTTCCCCTTGCTACCTTGCGCCAAGGGTTTTCTAGGTCATAAAGCAATCTCTAAACCAATTTCACCAGGAAAGATATATTCATCAAATGAATATCCCTAATGATATTTTGTGATACCAAGTTGAGTAGTTTAGATAGATTTTCTTGAATTATGGCTGAGTGGCTTGAGTCATTCTAATTTGATCTTTGTAAAGTAAACAACTGGTTTAATCTCTACAAGGCAAATGATGATAAAAGGAAAATTAAGTTTGTGCCAAAGTCCACTTTAATATTTACGTTAGAAAACATTGTTTGAGAAACAAAGTAAAAGAATATAAGGGGATAAAGAATGAAATACCTCATTATGACTATGTATAGTGATTCGAGTGGACTGTGTCCATGTTGGATGAGGATTTAGCTTTGTTTTTTTGATGAAGATTTTTTTTTAATGAGAATTAGCTTCCTAATAAAGATTATCATTTCTTGATGAAAATAAGGGATGAACTAAAGAGTTATATACCAGCTAAGTCAATATTAGTCTATAAGCGAAAAGCCCATCTTAGACTAAATTGGCCTTATGACAAATTACATGGTTGAAACCTACAATGTCAAGTTAGGTCTTACATGAGAGTGAACCTAACCCATTTTTAGTGAGGTACGAGAGATGGAGATTCCTTAATCGAATCCGAACATCGAATTGGATCAACATTGGACTGAAAAAATATCTAAAGCTACAATAAAAGACTAAATTGAGTAAATTAAATTAGATAGTTTTGGAGATTTAGGTTTTTATAGATCGAAAATCGAAGTAAAATCATCTCGATACTGAACTGAACTAAAATTCTCTATAACATATATATATATATATATATATATATATATATATATATATATATATATTAAAAGGCGACACTTGTTACATTTACAAAGCCTAGCTCCTTCACATATATATTAATCCAGTTCACAAGCCCTTTCACACATAGATACACATATGAAACAACCAACCACACATACATAAATTAGTACATAGTACACTTCAGTCTTCATTAACCCTAACCTTAAAACATAACAAAAACAAAAAGCTCGCTTTCTCTTTCGAAAGCTAATGCACCTACGTACCCCTTATCATCTCTATCTTCTTTCTTTTCTAATCTCTCTATCACATAACAGTTATTACACCAAACAACTCCTCATCAATCTCCACTTTCTTTCTTATCTAATCTTTCTCTCAATCAATTCGCACTTATCCCTCACAATCACCACAGTCATGGTATAGTCATAGATCGATCTTTATATTTTTTCTAATATTTTTTTTAATCTATCTTCTCTTCTCCATTTGTAACTAGTATTTCTTTCTAATAAGTTGTTGTTTGTCTTTATAAATGATAAACAAGAGATAAAGAAAGAATCAAGCTTGAATAATGAGAGATAAAGCTCAAATCGAAAGACCAAACAAAAAAGGATTCCATTTTTAATATTATTATTTCATTACAAGTTTGTTTTGTGGTTTGATCTAATGTAATTTTGAAATTGTGTTGTATATTGGGTTAGATTATGAAACTATGTTATAACTTGTGTTGTTAGGTAAGGTTGATCTTATAGAGGATACACCAAAAACATAAAATTGTGAAACAACCAACAACACATACATACATATGTTAGTCCAATTCGTAACCCATTCACACACAGATACACGTATGTCAAATAGCTAACTACACATACACAAATTAGTACACAGTACACTTCAGTCTTCCCTAACTCTAACCTTAAAACATAACAACAAACAAAAGCACTCTTTCTCTCACACACACACACACAAGTTGTCGCACCTACCAACTCCTCTTTATCTTAATCTTCTTTCTTGTCTAATCTCTCTCTCTCACATAATAGTTAACGCACCCACGTACCCCTCATCAATCTCCACCTTCTTTTTTTTTTATCTAATCTCTCTCTCGAAAAATAGCTATCGCACCTACCCCTTACAATCACCATAGTTATGGTACAGTCATAGATTGATCTCTCTCTCTTTTCAAATTTCTTTTTTTTAAAAAAAAAATCTATCTTCTCTTCTCCATTTGTAACTATTATTTTTTCTAATGAGTTCTTGTTTGTCTTTATGGATGATAAACAAGAGGTAAAAGAAAGAATCAAGCTTGAATTAGGAGAGATAAAGCTCAAATATAAAGATTGAACAAAAAAAAAAATGATTCCATTCATTACATGTTCGTTTTATGGTTTGATCTTATATGATTTTGAAACTATATTGTCTATTAGGTTAGATTATAAAACTGTGTTATAACTTGTGTTGTTGGATTGTGTTGATCTTATGGTGGATACATTAGAAACATAAATTGTATTATCTTCTCTCTTAGTGTTGCATGTGTAGGTTATGTTTTTTTCTTTTCTTTATATTTGTGTTTTTTTATGTTATTAATTCTTCTTCTATGCATTCAAAAAAAAAAAATCTTCCTCTATTTTAACTTTTAATTTAATTGTAATGTAGGTAGAGGTCAATTAAAATGTCAATCTTTGTTGACCTATTTTATGTAACTGTTTACATTATTACAGTTATATTTTTAAAAGTGTTTTATATATACATATACTGTGAGTCAATCTTTTGTTGAAATTTCTCATTTCTAAGTTTCTAGTCTTTTTTATAGTTATAGTATTTCAAAAATACTATTCTTTGTCACTCTATTTTTTTTTTTTTATGCAATACATTTTAAGGTCAAATTATAGGTTGTTAAGTACATGAAGTCAAGCTCCTCTATTTCGAGGAAGGTTCCTATTAAGTATTTTCTTAATGCGGAGTTGATTAAGTTCAAGAATAATAGGTATAAATGTGAGAGAGAGGCTTTGGTGAAAATATCAAAGTCTTCTACAAATCCTTTCAAATTGAATTTTCACTGTGATTTATGTGGGTTTTATGAGTTATGGGATCCAGATTCTAAGGAGTTTTGTTTAGAAATAACATCATAGTGTTGATGTTTTTGTCAGTCCTAAGATTTCTCTAAAATAAGTTGCTTCTTTAATTTTGAAGATAGAAAGGGAACAAAGTCATGGAATTAAAGATCACCTTATCACTATGATGATGAATGTTGTGGTTTTAATAGGATTTTTTGTCTTCTTTTCAATTTGTATTTTATTATTTGTAATGAATATAATATTAATTATTCTTTCCAAATTAAGAATTCTTTGTTGTTACTTGTTAATTGTAATTGTAATTGTAATTATTATTTGTTTAAGAAAGTTTCTTATTAGTTATTAGTAAAAATATAATAATTGTAAATGTGAGTGACAGTTAATTATAATAGTGACTATTTTTATGATGTTAAAATTTTGCAAATATTATAATGAAAAAGAATTCGAGTAATATGACCAAGAAAAGGTTGTTGTCATTGCCAAAACCAAGTTCTAATAAAAAGCTAATAAAAGGAAATTAAGAGGGAATTCTCATCCATTTCTAACCCCATACCCTTATCCACATATCACTCCTTTACGTTTAACTAACTCATCAACATAATCCCCATTTTTGTCATAAACTAATCCACCCATAATAAATGATCCACGCACCTAAAGCTAAAGTGTGTGTGTGCTAACAAAAATGATCCATCACTTAGTAATGAAGGTCCTTATCCTAAATTTGTTGATCCTATAGGTAGTAACAGACTTAGGCATAAAGTGTGGGGGTGCACTTCAATAAAATTTATGATGATAATAGAAAAGAAACTGAGAAAGCAGTGTCATTGGTTTCCTAAGCAATACCAAGCCAAAAGTGAGTAAGTCACATTTAGTTTGAGAAAGCACCTTTGGTTATTTTGTAAAAAATTTCTGCCTCAAATGAAGAAAGCACTAAATGATGTTGTCAGGTCCAATGATAAGAGTTAACAGACCTTATCTTTTCCTAAGTCTATAGTCAACCTACAACGTCTTATTTGTATTTTGACTAAGAAGCTTGTAGAGAATCTTTGACTAGAATGATCATAAAAGATGAGTTACTATTTAGGTTTGTAGAAAGAGAAAGTTTTATAAAAGTCATGCAAATTTGCTATTCTAGTTTTGTAATCCCTTCAAGATTTACAATTGCAAAGGATTGTTTCCATTTGTATGTTGGAAAGAAGTTAAAGTTGTTTGCTTTCATTGAAAGCCAGTGTCAAAGAGTTTCTTTGAGCATTGACACTTGGACCATTATTCAAAATTTGTCTTATTTGTGTTTGACTACTCACTTTGAATATTTATATTAGAATTTACATAAAAGAATTCTTAATTTTTGTGTCATCAAAAGCCATAAGGGATTAAATATATGGAATGTGGTAGATTTGTGCTTGAATGTGTGGGGGTTGAAAAGGGTTTTATGTATTACTGTTGATAATACTTCATAAAATGATGTTGTTATTCAGTATTTAAGAAAAATTTTGACTAAGAGAGATGCCTTAGTCCTAGGAAAGGAATATTTTCGTTTGAGATATTGTGCCCACATGTTACAATTAGTTATTAAAGATAAACTTAACTTTGTTCAAGTTTCCATTAGGAGAATAAAGGAGGTTTTTAATTAAAAGCAGCTCACAAAAGTCAGACACTTTTAAAAAGTATGGTGAGTTAGCTAACATCAATTTTAAAGCTTTTTTAGTCTTAAACTGCCCTATAATGTGAAGCTTCACCTATTAAATATCAAAAACTACTATTAAGTTTTGGAAAGTTTTAGATAGGTTAAAGGATATTGATGGTAACTTTTCAATAAAATTTAGTAAACATATTCCTACTAAAAGTGATTGGACAAATGCTAGAAGGCTTTCCAAATTTTTAAGAGGTTTTATGATATTACCATCAAACTATATCCCTTTATTCTACTACTAACTTATGCTTCCTAAAATATCTACTATTTTAAGGGAATTGACTGAATGTAGGTTTGGTGGTTGGGATACAACTTTTGTTGAAATGGAAAAATTTATGAGATTAAAATTTGACAAATATTAAGGTTCCTTATAAAAAATGAATATATTATTATTTCTAGTAGTTGTCTTAGAAACGAGAGCCAAATTTGATTATATTAAATTCAAACATTCTACTTATTATACAAAGGATGAGGCTAGCAGAGTGAAAAGTACATTGACAGCTTTAATAAAAGGAGTACAAAGTTGTTCAACATCCTACTGATTTTTTCAATTGATGATGTTAGAATTCAAACTCAAGATGATGATGATATTGATTCGTATTATGTTCGAGTGGTAAAAAAGAACCATATTCCACAACAATCAAAATTGGAAAAATATTTGAAGATGAACCTAAGAATTTTAGTAAAGATTTCAGTATCATTAAGTTGTGGAAGTTGAATTCAGTTAGATTTCCAACATTGGGCAAAGTTGCAAGGGATGTGTTTATTGTTCAGTTCTCCAGAGTTGCATCCGAATCAACCTTCAGCACTAGAAGGAGAACATTGGATCAATTTAGGAGTTTTTTTTTTTACTCCTATAAAGTTGAAATATTAATATGTTGCCGAAATTTATTGAGAAATGTCCTTACTGTTGGTTTTTGTAGAACATGCATAACAAAAAAATAAAAAATTTTCTACATGTAACTCACCAAAGGATCCATGCGATTCAATTAAATAAAAAAGGAGGATGCGAAAAGCTTACCAATTCAGATAAAAAATCACAGATCTGTTGGAAGGTGGAGAGAGAGTTTACACCAAGAACACTCAACCTTAAGTTTGGAGTCAGATCTAGACGTTACCAAAGAATGACCACCCTCTACAAGCATCCACACAAATAGGATCTATCCAAAACACAAGGTGTGCTACCACTAGGTGTTTCTCTCTCTCTCTCTCTCTTGTTTTGTGTAGTTGAAGGAAAATGTGAACACCTCCTTTTCCACAAAACCCTAAAATATGTGTGTGTGTGTATTAACCGTTAAGATATTTTATGCCAACTGTGTATCTTAAAAGATATAGATAAAAAGAAAAATATCTAATTTTGTTTTTAACCTTTAAAACTAAAATAGATATTTAAAACAATTTAGATAATGTCTTTAATTATCTTAAATATAAATAGAGAGAGCAGTAAAACCCAATTTCATTTTGGGTCTATTTTAAGTGCGCAACCCTATATGTTCACATAATGTTGACAGTGACCTAAATTCTATTTTGGCTCACAAGTCATAAGTGATCTCTAGTAAGACATTATGACTACCCAAATTTTGTGAAGGTCAATAATCCGACATAACTTATTTCACAAATAGTATTATAATCTTTTTGTCATATTATATATTAATTGAACATAAGAGATGAATCATGTTATCCTTATATAGTTTAATTCTTTCTCTATCTCCAAGTAGACTGATATAAAATTACATTAATAACCTTTATCAATTCATTACCGCATGGTCATGCAATCCTTTTTCAGTCTATCTTATCAAGGGGCTTAAAGATATATTTCTCATAAAAATATATGAGGGACAAATTCCTTCTCAATCACTCATATTTCTCTATATGATTTACTTCATATCCAATATTAGTTTGTATGATCATCTGATTAAAGATAATATTGAACTATATCAAAACATGAAGTTCATCATATTAGAATCTATGGTGATTTTCAGTTCATAGGATTAATTTAATACTATTGCATGATAATAACTTATGACTATTAATCTATGTAGTGTTCTCATAGTGGGTTGGTCCAATACATTGTTTCTTAAACATGTATTTATGTGTTTAACTTAAAATGTGAACACCTCCTTTTCCACAAAATCCTAAAATGTGTGTATGTGTGCGTATTAGCCTTTAAGATATTTTATGCCAACTATGTATTTTAAAAGATACGGATAAAAAGAAAAATATCTAATTTTGTTTTTAACCTGTCGGACAGGCGAATTCACATCTTTTACAACCGACACAGTCCTCTGTTCTTGGAGCAGAAGCTATTTGTTTGGATTTACATCCATCCCAAGGTATCATTTCTAATACATATGTGCGGTAGGCTCGAACACATTGAGTACACTATATGCATGTATCATAAATCTTTACTGAATGTGACATTGAATTTCTACTTTTTTAAACGTCATAAATTTCAATCTAGTAACCTCTTTAAAACTGAAATAGATATTTAAAACAATTCAGATAATGTCATTAATGATCTTAACTATAAATAGAGAGAACAATAAAACTCAATTTCATTTTGGGTCTATTTTAAGTGTGCAACCCTATATGTTCACATAATGTTGACAGTGACCTAAATCATATTTTGGCTCACAAGTCATAAGTGATCTCTAGTAAGACATTATGACTACCTAAATTTTGTGAAGGTCAATAATCCGACATAACTTATTTCACAAATAGTATTATGATCTTTTTGTCATATTATATATTAATTGAATATAAGACATGAATCATGTCATCCTTATATAGTTTAATTATTTCTCTATCTCCAAGTAGACTGATATAAAATTACATTAATAACCTTTATCAATTCATTACTACATGGTCATGCAATCCTTTTTCAGTCTATCTTATCAAGGGGCTTAAAGATATATTTTTCATAAAAATATATGAGGGACAAATTCCTTCTCAATCACTCATATTCCTCTATATGATTTACTTCATATCCAATACAAATTCCTTCTCAATCACTCATATTCCTATATATGATTTACTTCATGTCCAATATTAGTTTGTATAATCATCTGATTAAAGATAATATTGAACTATATCAAAACATGAAGTTCATCATATTCGAATCTATAGTGATTTTCAGGTCACAGGATTAATTTAATACTATTGCATGATAACAACTTATGGCTATTAATCTATGTAGTGTTCTCATAGTGGGTCGGTCCAATACATTGTTTCTTAAACATATATCTATGTGTTTAACTTAATATCACATATCCAAGACTAGTAAAACATCATCATTAATCAAACACATACTAGTCTTCTTTAATTATTATCTTAACAATAACGACTAACTCGAGACAGTTTAGAATATAATTTTTTATACCTAAAGGTTTTACTATCAAGTCACATATTTGATGACATTAGGTAGAATTAACTATTCATGAAAGTTATCATTTAACAGTAAATAAAAGAGATATTAAATAAAAAACAACTATAACATTATAAAAAAATCTATTACAAGCATTGACCTAGGGCATATAACTAACACTTACCCCATTGCAATTAAAGGAATCAATTAAAAGAGCTTGAAAACTTTGCAATAGGTTAGTGAATTCTTAAATACTTGCATAACTTGCAAATTTTGTTTCAATCGATATGTGTTAGTTAATAATGTACATGTACTAACTTTTACATTTGTTTAATAAAAATTTTAGCAAAACTTGAAATACATCACATAAGGTGTGAGGATAATAGGATCATACAAATCTCATAAAACTAGTTAAGTGGGACTCGTTACTTATAGCATTAGACATATATGTGGAGACCTTAAGTAACTTAGCAAATTGTGTTATAACAAGGAAAATAGGCTCATGCTATAATATTGAAAGATGCATATACTTAATATTTTAGTGAGAGATTTTGTTAATTTTATCTTGTTTAGAGATAATAAATTGAGATGATGAGGTTTTAGGCATTGGCATAAAAATTACACACATATGTCACATATATATCAAACACAAATATGCTAATTTAATATTATAATTATGGACTATAAATCTAGGCTAGTCTCCTTGAGCCATAAGAAAACTAAATGGTTAATCTAGGCATTTTACCTTTCAATCACCATTGAATGGAAAAGCCTTCCTATCTTCATAATATCTCATTTTTTTAAGTTATAAAAGCTATCTTTAATTACATTTTTCTCTCTAATTTTCTAACTACTATATAATGTAAGAGAAACCTCAAGTTACATTAGAGAGAAATAAGGTAAGACGACAACTTTTACAATTCAAAAATTAAGAGAGACAAAAGGTATGTAGTTTCTATTTATCAAATACATTTATAAAATATTCATTCAATCATACACATCATATGATTCTTCGTGGTTCAAAACATCCTTCATGCATCTTTTAATCAAAATAAATGAAAATTTATAGATTAAATTCTAATTATCTATCTTATTTACCCAAAAGTTAATGAACTTAATAATTACGTCCATAAACTACAAATTTGAGAAAAAATTATTTTGAAACGCATTCTAAAATAATAATGATATAATTAAATTACATTTTCATGATTAAATTAAAAAACCATTCCAATTCAATAAATATAACATGATTATCCTCTCTCTTTTCTTTTAAAGAATAAGAATAGATAAAATAAATTTTAACCAATAATATTATTTAAACATAATCATATGCAAATAAATAATTAAAGTTAAATTCAAGTTAAAATATGAAAAATAAAGTGCTTCAAAGTTACTCAAATCCCTTTATCCTAGTTATATTAGGATGTTTTTTACCAACTTCAAGCAATAGCTCCTAACTCTTAGGAAATAATAAATTTATGATAATTAAGGTAGCAACCATCCATGGTGGCTAGTTTGGTAGTGGTGGAGAAAACATATTTCGTCCTCTAATCACATATAATGTTATGGCGTAGGTAGAATAATTCCTCTAGGGTTTGAGCATGACTTAGATAACACTGTAGCCAACTTCCATATTTCTTTAAGGTTGCCAAAAATAGGTTATTTTCTCTCCTTTCTAATTCCAATCAAATGTAGACCAGGAAATATAATTTTTTATTAAAACTAATATATATATATATATATATATGTAAAATCAATATCTCAAAATTCATATATAATTCCAAAAAGAAAATTAAGAACATGAATAACTTAAGCTTAAGAAGATGCAAATAAGGCAATTCAGCTAACATGAACTATGCACAATATTCCTAAAACTTTAGAAATTTTTAGAATCATAATCAAAAAGAAAAAGAGGGTTGAAAAGATGAGATTGAGTTTAAAAACCCTAATCGGCTAAAAGTAAAACTTAGGTTGAATCGATAAACTTAATTACCTTTTTTACTTTACAGAACCATTCCATGATTCTTTTTAACATTCAACTAGAATATTACATGGGATAATAAAATCAAAATAGTTTTTAAATTAAAACAATAGTGTTAAACTAGGAACATAATCAATCATGTTGGTATGAATAACAACTTATTCAAGCATAAATTCATATTATCAATCCCATGATATTGCATAAAATGAATCTTAATTATAGTTAAGGCCCATACATAGGCAGTTAAAAATTTAAATTTAATTCTCCCATATAAAATCTCATTTAATCAATAGTATTGTTGGACTAGGATAGTTAATCCTAAGTTTAGAACCTCTTTTGATTTTAACAAAGGAGATTGATCATTACTAATATTTTTATTAAGTGTTGATCTTGCAGAAAAATAAGTCTCGCAATCATATATTCGCGACTGCGACTCTTGAGAAGACTTGCCAAAAATCAGACAGACTAAATCGCGGAGTCATTCTCGGCCACGAACAAGCAAAA
>CATIWR010021070.1:0-51713 GCA_949677035.1 Omphalea diandra | reverse complement strand
TAACTTAGGTTGCTAGAAACAAGTTTTCTAGAGGTCTAGTTGGGATTTGAAGATCAAAACTCCAATACTTGTTTTGATAGATCTGGGCAACTATTCTCAAGCATACGAGTAAGGAATCTAATCCAACCTTGTTCGTATCACAATACTTTTTAAAATCATTGCCTAAAAAATGAAGAGTAAGGGTTATAAGTCTTGTAGCCTCTCCTCCCCCTTTCTTGCTATAAGAGGCTCACAAAATACTAAAAGAACTAAGAAAGCTCAAAATAAAAACATAAGGCCAAGTGAATAAAGTAGTGTTGTGAGAAGTGAAAAGGGTTATGCAGACTAATAAGTGGTATGTACAGCTTTTTCAAAGGTCTGTATAAATAAAGAGTTATTTTTAAAGCTCTTTGGGACTGCTTAAAACCAAAAAAAAAAAAAAAAAAAAAAAAAAAAAGATAAAAAGAAGGGAAGAAGGGAGATAGGTCCTTGGATGTCCCATTCCCTATTTGTTACCCCATAGAGGCACTTTGATATGAGAGAACTTCCTTTAAATACAAGGAAAATCAATGCTAGGTATAACATAAATGTTTAGTTTTTACCTTGAATGCTTGAGGTTTATGTTAGGATTTGTGATTTTTATATAGGTGAAGTCTTTTTGGGTTTGAGAAATGATTTTTGTAGAGTTTTATTAGGGCTTCCCAAATGCCTCCCCCTCAATAGGAGAGGGGTTATAGAGGTAGAATGGGTGCAACTGAACTTAATGGTTGGAATTGCACCCTATTTTATATCTCTTACATAAGAACAAGGAAAATTCTAGAGATTAGGGTGGTTTAAAAGTTGTTTGTAGAACCTAAATGTTGGTTGTATAGACTTAGGGCTAGTTGTACAGCTCTTTAGGGCTTGATGGTTGGTTATTTTATAACCATTTTACTATTAACATTTTAAGGAATATCTGTACAGCCATTTAGGAGGCTATACAGACCTCCTAATTTAGCTTTGCAGACATTTGTATTAGCTATACAACCAACATTTCCTTCCTTTAATGGCTTTCAAGGTTTTGATTGATTAGAAGATGGATTTGATTCAAAGCTTTTCTTAAGCTTTTACACCCTCTTTAGGCGTTGTTTCTCCTATTTTTTTTAGGAAAAACTCAAGTAGTTTCTCATCATTAGGCTTGCATCCTAAGGACCTAAAATCTAATGCTTACACTTTGTTCCTCAATTTGAGCCTAAAATAATAGACAAAGCCATTAGAGATGAGAATAGGTTTTTGCTATGCAAGAAGAACTCAATCAATTTGAAAGGAATAATATTTGGAATTTAGTTCTAAGACTTAGCAACCACTCCATCATTAGAACCAAATGGGTTTAGGAAAAAGCTAGATGAGCTTAGAACAATATCTAAGAATAAGGCTAGGTTGGTAGCCAAAGGTTACAACAAAGAGAGAGGTATATATTATGATGAAATATTTGCCCTATTGCAAGGTTAGAGGTAATTAGGATAACTTGCATTTGTTGTATATATAAATTTCAAACTCTTTCAAATGGATGCTAAAAGTGTATTTTTAAATGGATTTATAGAAGAGGAAGTGTATATGGAGTAACCTCTTGGTTTTGAAAGTCATGAATATCCAAATCATGTTTATAAACTCACTAAGCCCTTATATGGCTTACAACAAGTTCCAAGAGCTTGGTATGATAAGTTGAGTAACTTTTTGCTAGAGAAAGGTTTATCAAAAGGTTTAATAGACACCACAACATTTACTTACAAGCACAAAGGGGATATTTTAATTGTTCAAATATATGTATATGATATTATTTTTTATACCACTGATGTTTTCTTGTGTGAAGAATTCTCTAAAGTAATGAAAAGTGAATTTGAAATAAGCATCATGGGGCAGCTTAAATTTTTCCTTAGGTTACAAATCAAATAAGAAAAAAAAGGAAATAATCATCAATCAAGCAAAATATACAAAGGAATTACTTAAAAGATTTCGCATGAATACAAGCAAACCTTACAAGTCATCAATGAGCATAAACACTAAGCTTGACATGGATGAAAATAGCAAGGAAGTTGATTAAAAGTTGTATAAAGATATGATTGGCAATTTTCTATACCTTATGCTTCTTGGCCAGACATTATGTTTAATATGTGTTTGTGTGCTAAATATTAATCTAACCATAAGGATCTATATTTACATGTTGTTAAACATATTCTCAAATACTTAAATGGTACACCCAACTTAGGATGTGGTATCTTAAGGGATCCTCATTCAACCTTAGAGCATGTCCAAATGTCAATTTTATTGGATGCACCTTAGATAGGAAAAACACTTAAGGAATTTATCAACTATTAAGAGAATCATTAGTTTCTTAGAGTAGTAAAAAAGTAAAATTTAGTTAATTTGTTAACTATTAAGGTGGAATATATGGTAGTAAGATTATGTTATGCACAAATCATTTTACTAATACCAACCATTAATTGACAGACATTTTCACTAAAGCTCTAATTGATAAAAGAATGCAATTCATCAAAAGAGAGCTAGGGATGATTGATGGTAACACCTTGTGAAAGCTTATCTAGGTGCACTCCTAAATCTCTTACTATATGTTTGATGCTTGACTTACTTATTTTATGCTTTGATTGATTGATTTTACATTTAAGCTTTTAAATTTAATAACTAAAAGTTAAATTGTGAAATATGAAAATTAAATTGTCCAAATGCAATTAAGTTCATTATACTATAATCATTAGATTCAACTGAAAAATTTATCAAATATCTTTAAAAGTTTTTTCAAAATGCTTTAAATCATTCAAAATTCTTAACAAGCGTTAGAAGTTAAAACCAACGATTAAATGACCAAAACAGTCATTAATTGTTAAAGACAATTGTTGAATTTTCTAGAGGATTGCCTAATCACATTGCGTGATACTTCATAGATTGCAAAATCCTAATAGGACACTAATAGTTTTTCTCAATGATTGTTGTGAAGAGCCTATGGTCATTTAAGCAAATTTGGTAAATTAATTGACCCAAAGGATAGTTAAAATGATCGTTGACTAGCACATATGTTGTTTGTGGTTCCAATAGTCATTTTTTTCCTTCTAAGTGTTTAAATGCCCTACCATTTTTACCAAATCACTTAAGTTACACTTTTTAATAATTTATCTCTTAAAGTTCTACACTATAATCTCAAGTATTCATCTCTTTTACAACTTTCTACATCTCTAATCAGTCTCCAAACTTCAAATGGCCTTTGTAAGCACTGGAATTTGAGATCTTAGGACACAACCTAATGATGAGAAACTAATTAAATTATCCCTAAGGAATAAGGAATATATTGCATAAGAAATAAGTAAAAGCTTAGAAAAAGCTTTGAATCAAACTCACACTCCAACCAAGTCTAAACTTTGGAAACCTTAAAAGAGAGCGAGTTGTTGATTGTACAACCATCCACTTAGTTATACAAACAACCACTAAATCCTAATAAGAAGAAACTTCTAGAAAAATTGACCATTGACCTTTAAAATGTTGTGCAACTAACCATAAGTTTGTTCAACCATCTCGTTGGTTGTACATATAACTTATAAACCTTATTCCCTAAAAGATTTTATGTTTTTATTTGTAGAACATTAAGGATTGAGTATAATTTGAGGCATTAAGACCATATGCACCCTCATCATCTTTATAAATACCTATCCTATTGAGAGAGAGGGAGAGGCTTGGAAATCTTAAGGATTCTGCCAAAATCAACCCATATAATCCTCAAACTTCACCTTTGCAATATAAAATACACTAGCTAACACTTACACCAAAGATTCAAGGTAGAAACTAATCTCTTGCAACTCAATTTGCATTATCCCTTTACATTTGGAGGATCATTCTTAAAATCATAGTGCTTTTGAGGGAAAAACTTATTAAAAAAGGCATCCAAGGATCATTTTTTCTATTTCTTCTTCCCTTCTTTCTTTTCTTTTCCATTTTGTGAAATTTGTAATAAAAGAGATCTTTATATATTTCCTCATAATCTATATAAAGCACTAAAATGGTTGTATAGACCATCAGTTGCTATGTTCAACCACTTTTCACTACTCCTAGTAGTATCTCTTCATTTTTATTTTTTCTTTTTATACTTTATTTATGTTCTTTGACATTTTGAGAGCTTTTATAAACATGAATATGGGTAGGTTGCAATGCGTATGACCCTTATTCTTCATTTTGTGAAGCAATGATCAAGTTACATAAGTATTTAATGTGCTTAACCCCCATTTTTTACTTTGTCTTTTCGTTTTCATCTTATGTTTTCTATTACATCATGATAAAAAGAGGGCTGCCACCCCTAGGATCTTTTGAATCCCTCTATTTCAAGGCTTGTTGACATTATTAATGTGCTTATATACCTTCATTTCCATCATTACGATCAGAGGTCGGCTAGTCATCAAGCTTGTTTATCTTCTTCTCTCTTTTCTTTTGATGGCCAAATAATAGATTAGGGGAGGGTTTATTACCATAAGATCCTCTTTATTCTTCTATTTTTTCTTCTTTTATTTTGACTAATGAAGTTGAGGAATAGTGTATTAGGCCTTTTAGTTATCACTTCTCCTCTTCTTTAGCATCGTAGTCCTCCTTATGGATAAGTATGCACAAGAGGATGGCCTAACATGAAGAGCTCCTTTGGAGCATGTGTGGTTGAGGATTTGAGGTCCCATGACCCCTATGTTTACATTATGACTCTTGCCCAAGGCCCTTTTGACCTCCATATGCAATGTTTTTACCTCATGATTTTACTTGATAACATAGTTTAATGCAACTTTGTGTTTATATTTTATGTTTGATTTGGTATCTCTCATTGTGTTTAATATGCTAAATAATGGACATAGATGAATACCTAAGTTCTCTAACTTAGCTTTTTATACAATCATAATACGTGGACTTGACAGGGTAGGTCTTTTTATCGCTTTAGATATAAGAGAGAGTTTTTACTTTTAGTTGTTTGTTTCATAAGATCTTAGTGATTGTTTTGATCTTATTTTGCTTATGGTTGGTTAATACTATATGTCTCTTTTAGTAGGTTGAGATGCATATTCTTTGCATATTACATGTACATTTATTTTATTATATGCTTAACCCCATTTGTGATAATATATATACCCCTCTCCCAATGGTGAAAGTTTGTAATGTATTGTCGATATGAATGATTTGAGATGTGCTAGATGAATATATTAGGACCATCTAAAATGGACTAATCAATAATATAGCTAAAATTGTAATCATGAACCAAAGATGCCTGAAGGTCAAATGCCTAAATCCAAACAGTTTAGGGGTGTCTAATCTCTTTCCATATCATATTTAATTCTCAAACTCAATCTTTAATGGGATGATTAGACCTTCTAGTTGACCTATTAGGCTCAAAATCCATCTTTACTTGCAATTTTGTCCTAACCAAAGTTGAATGGCGACTCTATTTAGATTTAGGGGTGATACCAAAGTATTATTTCGCTTTAGTCCCCTATTAAACATCTAGCCCTCCATCAAGGTTTCAAATGTCATGAAACCTTTTTAAAGATTCCCTAATGATCCTAAATATGTGTCATGAATTAAGATTATACAAATGTATGACCCCTTTCCTCTCGACCTGTGGATGATTGATAAAAGATTAGGAGTCGCAAGCAAGATTTCACTTGTTTGAGCAACCATGAAATCAAGGCATTTATAGTGGTGACTCTACTATGGGACTAATATAATTGACTTCATATTTAGTTCACTTTTACAATATTATCCTTATTATTAATTGTCCATTGCATTCATTTAGCCTTCATATTTCACCACATGTACTAGGTTTGCCCTTCAGACAAATTGATGGATTCTCCAAACTTAAGACTTAAGCTCCATTTAGCCTTAAGAGATAATAAAAAGAGTTCATCACTCATAAGCCAAATGTCTTCGGGTATATCAAATAAGGATATATGACAACCATCCTTAAGCTCTGCGAGCCATCGATTGCAGTAACCCCCTAACCATTAGGTGCATATAGGAGCCAATAGTACCTTGGAATATATTACCCCACTTATTTGCATTCTTTCTAAATAAGGGTTAAAGTTCCCAAAGGACATGCCTAAGTATCCCCTTACGTAAATATTTTATCCCTTTCCCCATTAATGTAAACATCACCACCCCTTGTGTAAATATTAGTGTATTTCCTACTCTTTATTATGTAAATGTTCTCTTTTGTGTAAATACATATGTTTCTCATTATATGAACACTTATATACATTCCTTCCTCCTTATTGTAAAAAAAGGATTCTTCTTTTATTTGTACATTCTTATTATCAATTTAAAGGAATATTTTGTAAATATTACTTTTTTTATGCGCTTTTCTAGTCTCTTCGTAAAATGTTCTTTTGGGACTTCCACTTTGCCTAGTCTAAGCGACCATATGTATTCTTTATCCTATGTTGATATATGAATAAGACCACACCTAGGAAAAAACCACTTGACCTTGTGTGTAGGAGTAATAAGGTTGGAAGGATCTTTTATGAATAACATATGTATTATATGTACACATGCATTATTATTTGTTCATGCATCATCCTAATAACTTCTATTTTGCAGCCATCATAGCTCTACCCAAACCCTTATAGAAGAGAAGAGGAAAAACAAGCTAGGAAAAGTAAGACACCTAGCCCGATCCAAAGACTAGAAATACTCATGAGCCATCAATATCATTAGAGTTGATAAAAAAGATGAAGGGCAAGTTTAGCCAAATGATGGAGAAGAAGATCATGAAGGAGATAAGTAGACACCTCAAAGAGATCCTAAAGAAAGGGGCAACCTTTTTCATTAGGATTGATAAAAGGAAGGCACCTATGAAGACTCCCCACTTGTGGTTATTAATGATGATTTATTTGGTATGAAAGAGTATCATAAGAGCAAAGTGGCTTAAGAGGTAGGAAGTATAATGGTGATACAAAACAAGAATCTGAAAAATTAATAAGGAAAATGCTCAGTTAATGAATTTGCTAAATAATTAGAGAAAAGACTCTAGGGGACAAGGGGTTTAGAACAAAAGACTGACATTAAAGAATTATTTACTCACAAGTATAAGAACCTTCCTATTAACTTTAGAATGTCCAAACTCCCTAAGTTTATATGGATCCAGAATGCAAAGAACCATGTCCACTCATATTTACTTGTCATGAAGGCCTTTGGGGTCTCAACTAATATAATGTTATAGCTATTTGAGTTGTCATTGGAAAGGTTAGCCAAAACTTGGTATTTTAACTAGTCCAAGATTATTAAGAAGGATTGGAAGGAATTGATTGAAGCTTTTGAAAGCCATTATGTATTTAACTTAGCGTTAAAAGTCATTCTTTAAGATATAGAGTCATTAAGGTAAAAAAAAAATTAGGAAAGCTCTAATTATTATTTGAGGAGGTAGAAAAAGATGGCCTCCAAAGCAATAACATGGCAATAGAAATGAAGCAAGTTAGGATGATTGTTAAGAGAGCTCTACTAAACATCAACATCAAAATTAATAGGATGTTGGTGTAGAATTTTAAATATCTTAGGAAAGTTGGCCTGCAAGACAAGGAGTTAGATATGAAGTCGAAGAAATAATACTCCGAAAGGAGAAACTACCCACCCTAAGGACAATGAGAGGGAAACAAAATGGTAGATGTGAACGCGATATGACCTATAAGGTAGTTTATGGATTTAGGAATGTCTCTATCCAAGGCATTTGAGAGACTATAGAAGAAGGGAAAGTTAAAGCCATTTATACCTAAGCCACCCTTGAATCCTTTACTAAAAGGATATGACACAAATGTCTAGGATTTACACATAACATTGATGATTGTTTCAACTTAAGGCATGAAATTCTTAACGTATCGATAGCTCCACCTAATTCTAAGAGGCCAAGCATTAGAGGGAATCTTTTTCTAAATTACTATAATGTTCCACCTTTAAATTAAGAGAATTTCACAATCAATTCTAAAATTCCTGAGGAGATTATTATGGCCACTTTGAAGAGATGTTACTTATAAAGGTTATAGCTATTGCTTACATCATTAACCTTTGAGAGAGCTCCAATGAGAAAATGGAGGAGTTCAACAAGAAAAGGATGATCAACATCTATGAAGAAAGTGATGAAGAGAAGGAAGAAAAGAAAGTTAGCAACATCAATAGGTGTGGGAAGTATTACCCCGATAGAGAAGCCCCCAAAGAACTTAGCTTGAAGAAGGAAGTAGACATATCCTTAGTAAAAGATAGGGAGGAGGAAATCCCCATCTTAAGGCAGCTAAAGAAGATCATTGCTTAAATTAGATGTGGGAATTATTGATCACATTGAAAGAGCATATGAAGATTATAGTAGAGGCATTGTCGAGTCGGGTTATTTCCAAGGAAGCATCTCTTATGGAAATAATGACTTTGGTGACTAACCTGAACAAGGGAAAGATAACTTTTTTTTTTTTTAAAATCTACCTTTTGAAGGAATAAATCACAATATGGTGTCGTTTATTAGAGTCAATGTGAAGGGAAGGTGTACACCTTATGTAATGATAGATGATGAGGCTAAAATTAATATATGTTCCTTGAAGTTAATATCAAAGTTTGGAATGTTTGTGGTAGGGTTGGAGGCATTTGAGAGCATTATCTAAGCCTATGATGATAGTAAAAGACATGCCACTAGGATCTTTAAAACTATAATAAAGAGAAGAATTATGGAAGCCATGGTAGAATTCATTATGTTAGACATATTAATGTTGTTCCCATTATCATTGGCAAGGTTATGGTGCCATCCTTTGGCAAGAGCACCATCTACACTGCATCAAGAGGTAAAAAATTTGTACAAGGGAGAGATAGTGATAATATATATTAAAGTGGGAGAATTGATGTCCACATTAAGCATAACAGTTCTTCATCTTAGAGGCTATCAAGTTATTGGGGTTATAGACAATTGGGTGGATCTAAAATTTGTTAACATTATGAGGGATATGAATTTTCTTCCAAGGCAGGGGCTAGGAAAGAATTTTATAAGCATGCTAGAACTTTCAAGCATCCCCACTCAGATTACTAGGGTTGGTTTGGGTCACCATAAAAACCATGATAGGGTGATGGATAAAGATCTATAAGGGCCATTATCATATTTCTTCATGAAGGAAGGAGAAGTAATCAAAGAAATGTAAGGCAAATAATAAAAAATTGAGTTGTTTGATGATCTAGAGAAGGCATTCATGCATATGTAAGTCTAGGATGTGGAGTCTAAGTACTCGAACTATCGAGACTCATTTAAAGAGGAAAACCATAAGGGTAAGAAGAAGAGGAAAGATAAAAAGGTCATGAAGGTTGAGGAAGATGAAGAAAAGGATATATATTCAATCTTGTATGGCCTATAGACTAAGAAAGAGTGGGACAAGTTATTTCAATAATAGTTGTTGGAATAATATATTTCAGAGGCAAGAAAATTAGTTGGTAAGAAATAGGTTGAGCTAATCACACATTACAAGGATCCGAAATGGGGACCAAGTGAACAAGGTAGCTATATTAAAGGGAAGTATATAAAGATTAATCTAGCAAACATTAAAAGTATGATTATCAACTCCATTGAGAATGTGGAGAACAAAAAGGCATAAAAATAGTCACTAGAGACTAAAGAAGCTTCATTAAATGGAGTTGTATTATGGGAAAACTTCATAAAGATCGAATTAGGCATAAACCAGATGAAGTGAGAGTTTAAGGAAATTATGAAAGGTATGGCTAGCATTGAGTAGGAGAATGTGGCTAATTCTGAGTAGTTGACTAATAGGTTGAAGGTTACCCTTGAAGTGGTAAGTGAAGAAGTGGGTTAAAGAGAGAAGAATCAAAAGAAGGTTATTACTGAAAAGACTTCAAATGCATGTCTTGAAGAATCCCCTACTCCTATTATTTTTTTATGTTTTTATCTCTAACTTATTTAAGGAAGACCATATATTCATTTCAAAGTTTAAGCTAATAAATGATGAGTTTGTTTACTTGTGTGATGTCTCTTTTTATCGTACTATGCATGACATGCATCATTTCATGACATATTTAATATTAATTATATGCATTCCACTGTATTTAATTTGGACACATAAGAAATCTAAAACTAATTGCTAGTGAAATCATGCCAGAAAAGTGGAGGAAAATCGAATATCTATTGAGGAAGTACTATAGGGTTTTTACATTGACTTATGAGGATATGCTGGGAGTTTATTGATAAATAGTTGAGCATAGAATTCCTGCTTACCAGCACATGAGGCTAGTAAAGTAGAAACTTAATTGAAAACAACTAGAATGGGCATAATTAATGAATGAGAAAGTGGCAAAATAGTTGAAGGCCTTCTTAAAGGTGGTTGATTACCTTGAATGGTTAGCTAACATAGTGCTAGTACCTAAGAAAGATGGATAAGTCAATATGTGTGTGGATTACTAAGATATGAACAAATCAGGCCCTAAAGATGACTTTTCTTTACCTCGCATCAATTTTCTTATAGATAGCGTCATTACTAGTGTCATGTACTCATTGATAGATAACTTATCTAGCTATAACCAAATCCTAATGACCATTAAGGTAAAGACTGCTTTCAGTATCAAATGAGGCATGTATTGTTATCATTTAGGTTAAAGAAAGCTAGAGTAACCTATCAGCGATGGCAATGACATTATTTAACAACTTGATACCTAAAGAGGTAAAGGTAAATATCGATGACATGATGGTGAAGTTAGAAACTTAGAAAGGCCACTTTGAGGCCTTAGAGAAGTTCTTGCCAAAGAAATATGTATTTGGGATTACCTCAAGCTAATTATTAGGTCATATAGTAAGCGAGAAGTTAAAGTGGATCAAGAGAAAGTAAAGGCCATCCAAGACATGCTTGCACAAAGATAGAAAAGGAGGTTTGAGGGTTCTTAAGACATCTCCAATATATCAACAAGTTCATAGTTAGGCTCACTCTGACTTGTAAGCTAATCTTCAAGTTGTTAAGAAAAGATCAGCTGATAATGTGGAATGAGCAATGCTAGAAAGCTTTTAAATGGATAAATTAATATTTGTATAACTTGCTAGTGTTAATACTACTAAGGCCAGGAAAACCTATGATTTGTACTTGATAATGGACGAGAAGTTCGTAGGAGCCATGTTGGCACAAGAGGATAATAAAGGGAATGAGCATGTTGTATATTATCTTAGTAAGAAAGTTATTCCCTTAAAAATACAACTAGATTGAGAATACATGTTTGACAATGGTTCGGGCCATGAAGAAACTACGACATTATTTCCAATCTTACTTGATAAAGGTTGTTTTGAAATTTGATTCAATTATGTATATAAGGCCTCATCTCTACTTGAAAAACTAGTAAAATAGTAAATACTTCTTATCAGATTTAATATCAAGTATGTAACAAAGAACATAATTAAGGGTCAGGCAATTGTAGAATATCTGGCATAACAACCACCTGTAAAGGAAGAATTTGAACCTCCCCAATTTCCTAATAAAGACCTAGGAACAATAGAACCTTAAGGATGGTGGATGCACTTTGACAGAGAAGTAAACTAGAAAAAGGCAGGAGTAGAACTATTTTGATTTAGCTAGAAGGAGAACTATTCCCTATGGCCAAAAAGTTAGACTTTAAGGTTATTAATAATATGGTAGAGCACAAAGCATGTGCCTTCGGCTTGAAGTCGCTAGTGCAAATAAGGATAAGAATAGTATAGGCATCCAAAGACTCTTTATTGGTCATTTCCTAGTAACTAATGAATAAGAATTGAAGGAAGAGCGGTTAAGGTTGTACTTGGAGTATTGAAGATGTTAAACTAAAACTTTCAAAGGATTATGTTTTATCAGCCCCTATAGGAATAGAATATAATGGCAGATGCCCTTACTATATTGATTGTTATCAAGGATGGGCCAAAGAAAATGTTGATAAAACCTTACTCATACTCAAATCTAGAATACCTCACTACGCTAGAGAAAGGGTGATATAAAGGTTGGTAGAAAATTAGCCATATTACTATGATGTGCAAATGTACTTGGAGAGTGACACATACTTGAAAAGGGAGGGAAGAAGGATAGGAACATCATCTAAAGGTTGGCCTTATAGTTCATGGTTTATGATGGCATAGTGTATAAGTAGATGTTTGATGGGGTTCATTTAGGATGCTATACAAAAGAAGAAGCCAATAAAGTGAGGGAAGAAGTACATGCAAGGGTTTGTGAACCTCATATGAATGAGATGCCTTTGATAAGAAAGATTTTAAGAATGGGATAGTACTAGACTACCATGGAGTAGGATTATATCAGAATTGCAAGGAGTTATCACAAATGCCAAGTTCACGAGAGCCTCTGCCACCTGTCACTAATAAAACTATAAAATTTGACTTCACCTTGGTTATTTGCAATGTAGGGTATTAATGTGATTAGAGAAGTAAAATCAATATCCATGCAAGAGTACAAGTACATCATAGTGGCAATTGATAATTTTTCAAAATGGGTAAAAGCCAAGTCTTTTAAAAAGTTAGGGGCAAGGTAAATGGCTAGGTTTATAGAAAAGAACCTCATTTGTTTCTATGGTATGCCACATCACAATGTGACATATGATGGTATATATTTTTAGGCTGAGTTTAGGATAATCTAAAGAAATATGGGGTGGTGCATCATAAGTCTACACATTATAGCAATAAGTGAATGGTCTAGTCGAAGTAAAAAAATAAGAACATTAAGAATATCATGGTTAAGTGAGTGGAAATTTACAAAGGTTAATTAGAAAAGCTACCTTTTGTATCATAGGGGTATCACACCACTACTAGAATGTCAATAAGGATAACACCATATTTTCTAATGTATGGGATGGAAGCAATACTGCCAATGAAAATTGAAATGATGTCCCTTTAAGTCTTGATTGAGGCAAATGTTCGTGAATATTAGTAGGTTATAAACATATATGACTAACTAACTCTATTATATGAAAAAAGGTTGAAACCCTCTATCATATACAATTATAATAAGCGAGGATGGCCTACACCTTTAATGAAAGGATTAAGATGAGCGTGATAAAGATGGGTGACTTAGTAATATGGCCACAAGCTCAAGATCTTAGAGAAAAGTTTAAACTAAACTAGAAAGGTTCCTACGTGGTCAAATAGATGCATTTAGGCTATGCCATGTAGTTATCATACATGGATAAGAATGAGTTCTTTGAGCCAGTGAACCTAGATTGATTAAAAAGGTACTTTGTATGAGATGAGCAAAAAAAATAAATCGACTCATTAGGTTAAAAACCTGAAAAGGCAACTTAGGTAAAAGTTAAGGTATAAAAAGAATGAGATAGAAAAAAAGAAGAAAAAAATAAATAAGCTCGCTAAGTGAGAAAGCAAAAGGTGGCTTACGCAAAAATTAAGGCATAAAAGAAAGTGAATAAAGTAAAAGGTGAGAGAGTATGAGTGACTATTAGGAAAAATGATAATAAGTTAATATGGGAAACTAATTGAGAATGAAGATAATGGCAAAGTGGCTACCACGGACAACGGAATGAAGAGTAAAGAGCTAACATTTTAAAGGTATTGGTCAAGATAACAAGATCATCTAGTGTGGAATTAATATGTAACATGAAAAATGTAATGATTTGTGACAAGCACAATACTAAAAAGAATGCATTTGCATAATGAAAGTAAATTTTGTCAAAAATTTCTTTGAGTAAATGAAATATAAGAAGTTTTTCTCCTAGTGCACATTGTTGTTTAGAATGTTTCTTAGATCCGCATGGTCCTATAATCCTGGCTATCTCACAACCTAGCCTTTAGATCAACATCATCAAAAGTAAAAGCCTTAGTAGAGAAAATATGGTAGATGTAATGATAAGCCTATATGGCTTCTACTAAACCATGTTTGATGGTCTTAATGGTCATCTTTGATGATAAAAATAATGATTATGGATATGCTGAATGGACAGAATGCATGATAACCCTATGCCATGATGCATGAACCCTTTTTCCCTTAGGATTGATGACTTGTCTTGTTTGATTTAATGACACTAGAGGCATGTTTAGGATCATTAACTAGGCTAATTAATAACTTGGTTAAGAAGTTAAAAGTGAACAAAAGATTCTCGAACATCGAATCCTAACATTCGGAGGGTTTGGGGTGTCTAACCTCTTCCTTAAGTTGTACCTAATTTTTGAACCCAATCTTTGATAGGGTTAAGACGAAATGGGTCTTCTAATTGACTTAGCTTAGGTTTAGATCACCTTGCCTAAATTTTTATCCCGATCAAAATCGGGCGATGACTCTATAATTCCTAGGGATGATACCAAAGTGTTGTACTACCACAATCCCCTAATGACCATAACCTCGACTTAAGGCTTTTAGACTCGTGCAAGGTGTAAAGGATCCCCCATTGATCCAAACCCATGCCATTTTTTTAGGATCATTACCAATGTAAAGACCCTTCATTCTCTTGATCCCCTATTGGTCGATAAAAGAATGAAGTCACAAGCAAGATTCCACTTGTTCAAGTGTAACCACGAAAATCAACGCACTGACACCATTGTTGAGCTTTCTAGCTCTAGACATTAAAGTGACTCAAGGTAGAGCTTAACACTCATCAGATTTGCTTATGCCTATTGATTTCATCTCAATGCCCATTGGTAGCATTCTCAGCTATTATAACTTTGTTGAGCTTTTTCAACTATCATTGGTTGCTCTTCAACACTTGTTGTTCTTATTCAATGATCATTAGTTAATTCTTTAATTGTCATTGAGGTTTACAAAAAGTTTCAGCCACTTTCACTTAACTTTTTCTACCCTTATTGAAATCCTTCAACACTCATAAATCTTCCCTAATACCCATTATAATTCCACAACAATCATTGTAATGTCTAAGTTCTTCTTCTCAACTCTAACACTTGAATCTTGTTAATTGTTTTTGCTTAGCATATTAGAAATATTAAATGAAAGACCTATAAAATCAAACTCAAGATACTTGCACAAAGGTTAAATAAATAAACTTTTATTTTTTATTATCAAAACAAGAATTAGAGCCTAGAAAGTTTAACAATAATGGCCTAAAACTCCATGATTCTCTTTGTTTTAAATTATTTTTATGGTTTATTTCACCCATGTTATGCCCTATCTACTCTGCATGGGTATGGTTTATATGTTTGGCCTCTTATATGTTTTGATGTGTAGTTAATAGCAATGTCTTTTGCATATATATTCCATACACCCCACACTTCATATCCATATCATACAAAGGGTATGTGTATGGTTTGTGACACCTACATGAGAGAACATAAACTCTTTTTTAATCTTGACAATATAGATTGATAGTTCTAACATCAATTTTAAGTGTTAATTTTGCAGATTTTTAGGTAGGTTTACATTGGAAGTTAAATGAAAGTCTAAATCTCAAGTATTATGAAAAGCCTTCTAATTCACGATATCAAACTTCTAAATTGCGACAGCTAACTTGCAAGAAGAATGGATAAAGTTTGGTTAGATAAATTCATAAAGCAAATTGCAACCGCAATCTTACCAAGAAATTAATCAAGTTGAAACAAAAGAATTCACGGTGGAAGTCGAATCCTTCTTTGTGATCGCAATTTTTGCAATTGTCTGAAAGGAATCAAGTCCTCAACTAGAGCATGTCAGGTGTCTCAAAGAGCCGTTGTTATATCAAAATTCGTGTGACCATAATGGAGCAACATCTTCTTGTTAAACAAAAGGATTCGCTGAGGCCATTGCGTCTAAAAAGAAAAAATAAATCGCGACTGTGACTTTTGTTTGGCTCAAAGAAAATAATAGCTATTTTCTCAGAAGACCAATGATGTTGTGCCACATGGACTAGCTGTTAGATACAAACAAGATTCTATATCGTTATTTTAGCAATTTCAGTGCAAGAAGAGAAATCGCAATCGCAACTAACTAGTCACAATTACGAAATTTGTCTAATAGACATTTAATGCAAGATCTGCCTAGTACAACTTAAAGATTTAGACATACTTTATTTGTAATGTCTCTTTAATGGTTGTTGTTTATAAATATTCTATCAAATGGACTTGAATGCAAAAGAATAACAATGATTATAACCAAACTCTTGCAATTTTATTTCTCAACCTTTAATTCTTATATGTGAGTTGTTATTGTTGGGTGTGAGAATTAAACACCAGTGTTTTTGGGTTTAAGAATTAGTCTAGTTGTAAAACTCTTGTATTGATTAAATGTAAACCTTTGGAAAAACACTTGAAAAGTTTTGTGTGAGCGTTAAAATACAAGTTATTAGGTTATGTGTGAGCCATAAAACACAAAGTGTAAAAGTTTGATGTGAGTTTGAAAACACTATTTAGTGTTAGTAGAATACCCAATTAGAAGAATTGAGGAGTGAACATAGGGTTTGTTAACAGTCAAACTACTACAAAATATAGTGTCTCTAACTCTTTTTCGACTTATTCTATTTACATCTCTCAAAACCTTCCTTTTAATTGTTTAAATTTCTTACCAATTCAACCCCCCCTCCCCCCTTGTTGGTGCTCAAGGGCCAACATTTTATTTAGTAATTCTTAGGTTAGAGTTCCTTATTCTTTAAGTTATGGATCTGACTTGATGAATTTCCTTTGTAGGTCCAAATTTCATGAAACTTTGATGCTTTTGATGATCTTTTATGCATGCATCCCTCATTCATGGTTATTGCATCCCTAACCCCTATATTTGTATATTTGTTTTGATAAATGTGATAAAATGAGCGAATCACTAGATGTTTGATTAGGACCATTTAAATAGACTAATTGATTAACGTGGGCAAATATATAAAATAAATCAAGGATTCACCCAAATGCTGGATTTCTAAATTTAGGTGACTGGGAATGCCTAACACCTTCACTAGATCATACCTAACTCCTAAACCTGAATTTCTGATAGGATGAAGATGCTTATCCTTGGATCCTTGATGATCTTATACATGTCATTCTTTATGGTTACACCAAAGTGTGACCCTGTGTTCTCTCAATCCTCTATTAGCCTATAAAAGATTTAGGAATTGCAAGTAAGATTTCACTTATTTAAACATAAAGTCCTAACAATTTGAGGTGCTCACACTAACTAAGCAGTCTAATGGAGTAGACTTTTTTGCCTTAAAGTTGACTAGAATGGCTAAGGAATGTTGGAACAAGCTACTTGAATAACCTAGTGCTCTAAGTGGAACTATTCTATGCAAAATCTAAATTGCCCCATTCATCAAAAGTATAATGAAGAAAGTTAAAGCATAAAATTGGAATGACTTAAAGAGCTTGGAATGTCCTTGATAAACAAGCTCATGCATTAGGAAAAAAAAATAGAGAATTTCACACAATATAAGAAACTTTGGCACAACCTAAATGCTTGACCCATTTACCAATTACAAAAAAAATTAAAATTTTATATAAAATGTTAAAATGACTCTGAGCTTATGGAATAGCTTAAAAGAAACAGCTCTATTCAAGTCAACCAAATGTCAGAATATGTTAAGAAGGAAAGGAACGTTCTACACAAGCCTGATGAATGACCCTATTTCAAGTCATATAATAACTCATTCAAGTTAAGCCTTGAAATATCAATGAGGAATAAGGAAACTTTGAAACTAGCTAGGACTAGTGTAAATAGGCTCGTCCAACTAAGTGAACTGGTTATTCACAGGCAAATGATAAGTTTTTCTAACATGTTTAGAAAATCTATTTCGGAGTATTAACTAGTTGGCGAACATGCTCCATATAATGAGAGCTCAACATAATATTTAAAGCTTATACAATAAGAGACCATAAGTGAAATATCAAAAATCCTTTTTCCAACATCCAATTCTTTTAATTATAATCTAAAGCTTCAAATTAAATTAGGTGTGGTCCTTTATATTAGATAACATAAGTGATTATCTTAGTGATTTTTTTAGCAATCTTTTATGATTTTTGTATGTGAGGATCACCATTTAAGATTGCCTAAATATTCCTTTAAATATATTATGGTACTTATAAATCTATCTTGTATTAGGTTTAGCAAGGGCTAGGAAAATTTTTATTATGGTACATTTAGGTTGAAAAGTTTGAGTTGCACTGATAGTGAAACTCTCTGATGGGAGATAATAGAAGAGATGTAGTAGACAAAACCTGAAAAACTCTAAAAATTGCTAGTATTATTCTTTTCTCCTTCAATTTTTTTTGGTGGATTATCTCTTCAACTTTAACTCTGTAAACTTCATCATAACTCTATTTGCCCCCTTTAAAGCTCCATAAAACAATATTTATATCTATATAAATTTATTATATAACTGGTTGAACATTATTCTACTTTTATTTGTGTAAACATGCCAATTTTATAAAAAAAAATTTAAAATTCAAGTAAAACTCCATTTTAAAATAATTATTGTTTTTCTTAATAAATCTAGAGTTATAAAATAAGTGCACAACATTATTTTGAACAATGGATTCCAATAAACTACTCTCCAACTAGTTAATCTATGATTTAACTTGGTGATTAATATAATCTCTTTATATTTATTAGTTTTTTTTTTGCATACAAAACATAAAAACTTATATGTAAATTATTTTTAATCAATTTATAATGTAATCAAATTAAGTTGAATTGGTTCGTAGCTCTAGTCATTGCCCACCAATTTTGAAAAACTTATTATGACATTGACTTGTTACAAATGTAGCTAAGCGGTATGAGAATTTCTTTTCTTTTTTTTTTTTTTTAAAAAAAATGGTTTGAGTTTAAAATTTGAAAGGTTACAAAAATAATTTTTATTACTTTAATAAATTGGTAATATTAAAAAATGAGTAAATTCTATGATGATGTATACATATTGGTAATATTAAAAAATGAGTAAATTCTATGATGATGTATACATATGGTATTATGTAAAATTTTAATATATATTAATTAATAATTTGTGATAATTTTATCAAATCAAAATTATTGAAAGTGACAAATAGTTATATACTGAGAAAATGATTATTTAAATATTAAAATTATACTAATTAAAGCATCATAATATTATAATATTAATTAAAAATAATATTTTAAAATCGGATTAAAGATTGAACTAAACTAATCCATTAAACTGGACTAATCCATTCTTAATTTATTCAATTCAATTAATTCAATCGGTATGAATTAATAGATATTTTTTAGTTTTTTAAAAAATATATAAATAATACTTAAAATATTTTAAGAATTACAAAATAATATGATTAAGTAATTTAAATATTTTAAAATAATATAATTTTGAAAATTTTAAAATTTTTTACAAAGCAAAATAGTTTAAAGTTAAAATTTCATATAATTTTCAATTTTAATTAGTTTTGTCGACTTTAATTGATTTTTGACCTCTAATCGAATAAAATCATTAACCTATTTTTGATTTTGTCGCTTCAACTCGATTTTGAAAATACTATAAAAAAGATATATTGGGCAAGTTGAAAATTCAAAGGGAAAAACTTATTATACTAGATATATACATTTAATTAATAAAATAAAATATGTATATTAATTTAAATATGAGTATGTTTTTTATTTGAAAGAAAAATAGTGTAATAGTAAATTTTTTTTAGAAGTTAGTTATAAGTAGTCCTAAGCACGGTTCAGTCCAAAGTCTTGAAAAATCTTGAAATCAAATCAAAGAACTTATCTTTCAAAATTAAAGGACTAAGATCAGATCAAATAAAATGAAGGATCATGATCAAATTGAATTGAAAATCGAACTGATTCCAGTTTCGATTCTTTGGTGTTATTTGGTTATTTATTTTTTGTTTAGTTCCAGTTCGGGTCTAATTTTTTTAAAATTTTTTTTCATAATTATAATTATTTTAATCTATTTTATTCATATAAACTATCCTTTTGACTATTATATATTATAGCATAAAATTATTTATTTTGAATAAATAAAATTAATAAAAATATGACTTTATAATTATAAAAATAATTATTTTTTATAATTATAAAAATAATTATTTTAAATAATTTTCAAGTGTACAAATATATAATATATTTACAATATTTAATTTCTATATATTTTATTTAAATATATAACATATACCTGTATTAAATTAATATATAATCCTAAAATTATATAATTGGTTTAGTTCAATTTCAATCCAGTCCTTGGTCCAATTCTTTAGAGGATCGGAATTGAGACCAATTTTAAATTAATATCAATTCAATTGCAGTCCAATTTCAGTCTTTCTTTTATATTTTTGGTTTAGTACTTTATTTCGATCCGATTTTGAGTTCAATTCAGAAAATTTCAAGAACCATGCCCAACCCTAATTATAAGTGAATATTGTAAATTTCACTATATCATTCAATTAAGGTGTAAGATGATAGTATATATCTTTTAGGCTAAAATACCAAATAAATCCTTGAACTTGTTTCAAAGTGGCAATTAAAAGGACACAATGAATTTTTTTTTTTATCTAAATTACATTTGAACTTATATTATTTCATCAAATTTATTCATGATTTTATATTATTTTATATGTAAGTCATTTTTTGTCAAAATTATCTATAATCTTATATTATTTAACCATAAAAATCTAAAATATTAGTTAAAAAAATACATTGACTTAAGAATGACAAGTAGACAAGACGAAAACTATCTCATCCTCTTGATGAGGAAATTTTTTCTCATGTCTCTGCTTCTATAAAAACTCATTGCCTTGTGATAATTTTTAGCAATGCAAATATTTTATTATTTTTTTTAAAATATAATTTATTAAATTATAAAATAAAAATTTTTAACAGTATTTTTGTACACCATTATATTTCAATTTATCTCATTTTTTATTATATATGCTGAAATTAAATAAACGAGTAGAATTATTAATTTGAAATATCGCTGTTTTCGGTTCTTTAATCAATAAATTTTTATTATTAAAGTGAATTTATATTTTTGAAATTTAGAGATTTAGAAAAAATTGTATTTTTATAGAAATATATCTGAGTTCAATTTTCTTAAATTACATTTATAATATATACACTCTTTTCATATAATATTTTAAATTTTTATTATGAAATAATATAAATTTAAAGATAATTTTAATAAACTAATATAAATTTAGGATCACTTTAAACTTGAATTCAAAAATTGATTTGACACTTTTAGCCACGTCTTTTATGGCAAGTTTTTGCCAAAATAAAAGGAGAAATAAAAAGCTGCAGGTCACGGTGTACTATTGTTGACCAGGGTTGCAAATTTCGGTTCATAAAAATAAAAGGCCCTTGACGCTAAAAAAACAAAAAGAATAAAAAAGGTACAAAGAATTTTCTTCTGTCTGACGCTCACACGGACACAATACTCCTTCCGATCACCGGATAAACGGTTCCGGTGGCTGGACATTGACACAAAACCTGTTGGATTATTGATCGACAGTTAGTTAGTGAACAAATGGATTCCGATGAAGAAAGAGAACTGGAAACAGAATCAGAAAATAGGGAGAAGGGTTTTGAGTATGTTTTACTGTTACGATTTATCGTAGCCGTCATTTTCTCAGTCATGGCTTTGTTTTCGTTGTCATTATTTATAGGATTGATAGCAGTTTTAGCAGCTCAATTCTCCGTTAGAAACCCCATCTCTGTTCCTTCTCAGTGCAGGATACTCTCCAGCAGTAAGTCTCTCTCTAATTTTTGTTTCAATTTCTTTTTTTTGATAGTTGTCTTTGTTTGGTTGGAGAAAATACCATGCAGGATACCCTCCAGCAGTAAGTCTCTCTCTAATTTTTGTTTCAATTTCTTTTTTTTGATAGTTGTCTTTGTTTGGTTGGAGAAAATACCATGGACTTGAAGAAATGGAGCTTTGAATAGTTATATGATTTTTTTTTTTTTATGGTTTTTAATGCAATATAGAACATATTTAGATACCTGCCTGTTGTTATTTTATGGTGGGAAAATAACATAAAGCAACTGATGGGACTTAGGCTTAATTTTTTTAAAGAAGAAATGGGATTTAAATACAGTAAAAAGAGCTGTGAACTGATACCCGAAGGAGGGGGAGAAGAGAGAAAATGAGACCAAATCTACCACTCATACTTCCATTAATCAAATTATATTAAAAACGCAATTATATTTCATAGAGAGAATAATGTAGATGCTTATATTTTTGTGGAGAAAAATAGCAAGGCTTTGCTAATTATCCTCATGGTGGTGTTTGAATCAATTGCATTGAAAGATTGTACTTATTTTAATGTATTCCTAGAAAAAAGAAGGGAAAATTCTTAAGTTAGAACCACCTGTTTCTGGTCTTAAATGGTAGACTGTTTTCTTGTTGTGTGGGACATAATTGATAACCTGTTCTACGATGAATTTGTTAGAAAAATAAGGGAGTTAAAAGTGAATTTCAGATCTGATTTGACCGAAATTCAGATCTGAAATAGAGGAAAAAGAAAGAAATATGAGAAAAATTCTAAGAGTAACACTTAGAAGGAATAGAATCGAGTCACGCAATTCTAAAGCAAATATTGTAGGAAATCTTTGTTTATTGAATCTGAAAACTGAATAATAATTGTTACAAGTTTATATATTTATAGGAGTAGCTAAACTTAATCCTAAAGACCTTCAGACTCCTAATCCTTAAAGGATTCTCTAAATAACACTTTATCCTAATCCAATAAGAACTAGAATAAGACTCAACAATAATAAACTCATTTTCCTAATCCAACAAGAATTTGAAACAAGACTTAACAATAATTAATAAAAATAAAAACTTCTAAAGATATTAAAACAATTTATTCTTAATTTGCTTAAAACAAAATTCCTGCAACAACCAGAAATCCTATTTTCTCAAATCTAATAATTTCCCAATCAGCCTTTCCATCATCCCCCACATGCCGAATAAGTGCTTGAGCCTTTAAACCATGTTTGGTACGTTGTTTGTAAACATGTTGCCAACGAGTTCCATCATTTCTCGTTGGCTTGGAAGAACTCGACTCCGTCGAGTTTAAAAGCATGAAACCGATTGTAAGACTAAGATCAAGCTTTTGTAACTCTTCTTCGGTTATCCACGTACAATTGGATTGTGGATGACCTACCCATTTGACAAGAAACTTTTGATAACCACCGCCTCTAGTAGAAACCACTTGATAATCAACAATATCTTCTATTTGTTCTTTAAGAGGCATGGGAGGAAGCTTGGCTATAACCTCATCATTAGGCACATTATCATGACCATGATATGAAGTAGGATCCTCAATATTGAATATATTACTTATATGCATGTCTCTGGGGAGCTCAATAACATAAGCATTTGAACTTATTTTCTTCAAAACTTTGAAAGGACCTATCTTCCTTGAATGAAGCTTCTTGAAAGTACCTTTAGAAAATTGTTCCGGCCTAACGCGAACCATGACCATATCACCTTCTTGAAATTCAGCAACCGACATTTTAAATCAACAAGTGTCTTGTAGCCCTCATTGCTTATAAGCAATCCGTTTCCCAACGTCATCATGTATATCACAAATATCTACTAAAAGATTCAGCCTCAACACTAGGACGATGCGTAATAGGCAAACAAACCAAATCAATAGGTTTTCGTGGAAGTACCCTTGTAACAATCTCAAAAGGGCTACAACCCGTGCTGCGATTGATAGAACTATTGTAAGCAAATTCAACCATAGGAAGAATTTGATCCCAATTATAGACTTGGTCACCACCAAAACATCGAAGGAGATCAGCCAAACTTCTATTAACCACCTCAGTTTATTCATCAGTTTGTGGATGAAATGAGGAAGAAAATTTCAGCTTTGTATTTAAACTCCTCCACAAAGATTTCCAAAAATAATTCATAAACGTAGAATCTTGATCCAAAACAATTGTTGTAGGCAAACCATGAAGTCGAACAACTTAATTAATAAAAAGTTTAGCAATGCTAAGCGTATCAGCAGTCTTAGTACAAGGAATAAAATGAGCCATTTTAGAATAATGATTAATCATCACAAATATGGAATCATGACCCCTTAAAGTTCTTGGCAACTTGAGCACAAAATCCATACTTAAATCTTGCTAAGGAGCATGTGGCATTGGTAGCGGAGTATACAAACATGTATTTTGCTTTTTACCCTTATATACTTGACAAATCCTACACCTGGAAACAACTCTAGCAACATCTCGCTTTATACTAGGTCAATAAAAGCGATCCTCCACCATAGCAATAGTTTTTTCTCTTCCAAAATGGCCTGCTGCCGCACCTGAATGCAATTCCTGAATCACTTCCTCATGTAAAGAAGTATTAGGCACGCATAGCTGCGTTCCCCTAAAGAGAAAACCATCATGTAGTGAAAAATCAGGAGAATTAGTATGCTATCCAGTCATTAAATCTGCATAAATACTGCTGAAATCCTTGCAAGATTGATAATTATCCGCTGTAGCAATAGTTTTATCTCTTCCAAAGTGCCCTGTTGCCCCACCTGAATGCAATTCCTGAATCACTTGCTCACGCAAAGAAGTATTAAGCACACATAGTTGCGTTCCCCTAAAGAGAAAATCATCATGTAGTGAAAAATCAGGAGAGTTAGTATGCTATCCAGTTATTAAATCTGCATAAATACTGCTGAAATCCTTGCAAGATTGATAATTTTTCCTAATTAGCTGAAAACCCATAACTTGAACAGCTATTGAAGTAAGGGTTAGCACTACCCTACTATGTGCATCTGCTGCCTTGTTCTCTTCTCCAGCCTTATGCTTGATTGCAAAGGTATATTCTTGCAAGAAAACAACCCACTTATTTCTTTTGGGAGTTAATGTACTTTAGGGCTTCATGGTTAGAATATAAAACAAACTCCTTGGAAATTAAATAATGGTGCCAATGTTGAAGAGTTTGAATAACAATCTAAAACTCTTTGTCATAGGTTGAATATTTTTGTCTTGCCTCATTCAATTTTTCACTAAAATAAGCAATATGATGACCTTCTTGACTTAATACTCCTCCAATGCCCACCTGAGAAGCATCACAAGCTACTTCAAACTCCTTAGAAAAGTTTGGCAGCTTTAAAACAGGAGCTTCAGTCATCCTCTTCTTGTTTTCTTCAAAAGCCTTAGAAGCTGCTTTGGTTCATTCAAACTGACCCTTCTTTATGAAATTAGTAATAGGCTCCATTATAGCGCTGGAATTTCTAATAAAACATCTATAGGATGTTACTAAGCCACAAAAGCTTCGAACTTCATGCAAAGTAGTTGGAATTGGCCATTCTTGAATAGCTTTAACTTTATCACTATCAACTTTAACTCCCTTTAAAGACACTACAAATCCCAAAAACACAATACTTGAGCTCATTAAAGAACACTTCTTCAAATTAATATATAGCTTCTCTTGATGGAGGACTCTCATCACTTGTTATAGATGAGAGAGGTGCTCTTCTTTGGTCTTGCTATATATAAGAGTATCATCAAAGTAGACGACGAGGAAATGACCTATGAGAGATTGAAGTATTTGATTCATAAATCTCATGAAGGTACTAGGCGCATTAGAAAGCCCAAATGGCATGACTAGCCATTCATAAAGGCGATCCTTCGTCTTGAATGCGATCCTCCATTCATCACCAGGCCTAATTTGTGGTTGATGATACCCACTCTTCAAATCTAATTTTTAGAAGATAGTTGATCCCACCATAATATCAAGCATATCGTCAAGATGAGGGATAGGAAATCTGCACTTCATTGCTATCTTGTTAATGGCTTGACTATCAACACACATACGCTAACTGCCATCTTTCTTTGGCGTAAGTAATGCTGGAACAACACATGGACTTAAGCTTTCACGAATAAACCCCTTCAAAAGTACTTTTAAGCTCTTCATGTTCTCTGGAACTCATAGAATAGGCAGGTAGATTAGGCAATTGAGACCCTGGAATAAGATCAGTTGCCTGCTGTATAGTGCGTAGAGGAGGGAGATTATTTGGTAAATCTTCCGGTGCTACATTAAAAAAATCTTGCAATAAATCAACTTCCAGAGGTATCTTAGTCTTAGGGGGTGTTTTAACCGCTGTTTCCTTTATTTCTCTTGTTATTACAACAAAAATCACTTTGGAATCTCAACTTTCCACTTCAACTCGTCTTTTGGCTAGAATGTGGAGATATTTCTTTGATTATCACCTTTAATTTTTGCCGTAGATGAACAATTCTGCCCGGACTTTTTAATATCAAAAGAACTCATTGGTTTTAAGGCCAAGTACTTCTTTCCCATAGAAAACAAATAGCTATTTTCCCTTCCATTATGCTTCACATCACGATCATAAAGCCATGGTCAACCAAGAATGATATGACTTACTTGCATAGGAACAATGTCAAAAAGTATAGAATCATTATAGCCATCACATTTAAAAGTAATAAGACAATGACGTGTTACTGGAATAGTAGTGTTATTAATCCAAGCCACTTTGTAAGGATGTGGGTGCAGTGCAATTCGAAGATTCAAGTGTTTCACTATAGTTGCTACATTCATACAACTCCCACCATCAATGATTAGCTTCTTTGCTTAGTCACTACATCGAACCAAGATTTGAAATATTGAAGTTCATCGCCAATCATCTTCTTCTTTTTTGGAGTTGCTAAAATACGTCTTACAATTGAAAGAAGTGTATAATCAACGCCTTCGTCTTGTAAATCATCATCCACATACTCTCCAAACTCGCCAAAATTATCTTCACAATCCTCTTGTGATGATTCTTCATCGACATATTCCTCTCCAATATGCAGATTTTGTTTCCTTGGACATTGATATACCATATGCCCAATTTCTCCACACTTGAAGCATTCAATGCCCCTTCCTTTAGCATTGGTAGTATTTGAAGAAGACGGTTTTGAGTTGTTGAAGCAATTAGATGGTCGTGAAGTAGTGAATTTGGTGTTGCAGTTGGCCTTAAATCCTCTTTTAATTGTTGAATCTCCAGCTTGAATCCCAAATTTTTTTCTAGATGGTTGACTCAACCTTTCCTCAATATCTGGGGCCAGTTGATATACATGATCTAAATATGTTAGATGCTGCCTAAACGGTTCTTTCCTGACATCTGTTCTGAGGCCAACCTTAATCCTCTTTTAATTGTTGAATTTCCAGCTTGAATCCCAAATTTTTTTCTAGATGGTTGACTCAACCCTTCCTCAATATCTAGGGCCACTTGATAAACATGATCTAATGATGTTAGAGGCTGCCTAAACAGTTCTTTCCTGATATCTGTTCTCAATCCAGCCTTAAATCGAGCCATAGTTTATAAAGAATCTTCTATAATTTTGCTACGGATTGTCAACTCTTCAAATTTTTACATATATTCAGTCACAAACATGCTGCCTCACCTTAAAGCATACACATGTTCTCGAATCCTTTCAAGATAATTATAAGGCAGATATTTTTCTTGTAATTTTGCCTTTATATAACCCTAGCTTGCTATGGGTAGCTGTCCTGATATTTGCAACTCATATTCAACACCATACCACCATATTTTTGCCAATCCTATAAGTTTCATCTTGGCAAATCTCTCCAGTTGTCTTCCATGTTATACCAGTTAAAGTAAGATTCAGTACTATTCAACCAATCAGAAAAAATTGCTGAATTGACATTGCCTTCAAAATTCGGGACATCAACCGTGACTTTCTTGGTGATATCTCCTGCTGTATCATGTTCTTGGTTAAGTAGGTTTTGATTAATTTGCTGTGCAACCAATAACATCTGATCAACTCTAGCAGCTGGTTGTTGAGGGATGACTTGGGCAGGATTTTGATGGTCTTGAAACATCTTCATTAGCTGTTCCATCGTAGCTTCTAATCTGTTAATCGTTGTGTCTATTTGATTAGCCAATTCATCTCTTAATTCGGTAATTGCTGCATCATATCTTGTTTGCATAGCATCCATATTTGAATTTAGCTCAGTGATTGTCACCATCATTGCAGGATCTTGAAGCTTGGATACCAAAATTGGTGTAGGATAAATTTGATAACCTGTTCTATGTTGAATTTGGTAGAAAAATGAGGGAGTTAAAACTGAATTTCAGGTATGATTTAACTGAAATTCAGATCTGAAATAGAGGAAAAAGAAAGAAATATGAGAAAACTACTAAAAGTCGCACTTAGAAGGAATAAAATTGAGTCACACAATTCTAAAGCAAATATTGCAGGAAATCTTTGTTTATTGAATCCGAAAACTGAATAATAATTCTTAGAAGTTTAGATATTTATAGGAGCAGCTAAACCTAAACCTAAACCTAAAGACCTTTAGACTCCTAATCCTTAAAGGATTCTCTAAATAACACTTTATTCTCATCCAATAAGGACTAGAATAAGACTCAACAATAATAAACTATTTTTCCTAATTCAACAAGGATTTGGAATAAAACTCAATAATTAATAAAAATAAACTCTTACAGATATTAGGACAATTTATTCCTAATTTGCTTAAAACAGAATTTCTGCAACAACCAGAAATTGTATTTTTTCAAACCTAATAAATTTTTCAATCAGCATCCCATCATCCCCCATGTGCCAAATAAGTGCTGGAGCCTTTAAACCATGTTTGGTACGTCATTTGTAAACATGTTGCGAACGTGTCCCATCATCTCGACTTCTAAACTTATTCATATAAATAGAAATCGTCACTAGCTAATGACTTAAAAATTGCACCTTATGAAGCTGGAGGAAATGCTTTGAAATGTGATATGTGTTGCTCTTGCTCCATCACCCACTCACACATATTCTACTGACTTGGGTCATTAATCACATTTGTGTTATGCCATTAGTTGAGTTAGTTAATCAGATACTTGATGTTTTCTCTAGTATGCATATTGTAACTTTTGTAGCAATGATCTACAGGTTTAGGTGTACGTAGAACTCTAATGCTAAGCTTCTATTATCTTTTATTTTCTATTTATTTTGTTTTAATTTTATAATTTCAAGAATAAAAAATGCTGTTTTGTTATTATTATTTTTTCAAAGGTGTGGATCTTCGATCATCTAAGGTGTGCGAACTTGGATTGTTGAATTATAAAGCCAAGCATGTCTTCTATCCTTTTGACAAAAATAAATATCGATGTCGCTATGATTACTATTGGGCTTCGGTGTTTGAGGTGATGTGCTTTTTTCCAAAGATCATGATCGTATTTATTCTTTTCCTGAACATTAGCAGATGCAAAATCTAAAAAACTTTATTAATGCGCATTTTCTTTTTGTGGGATATTGTAGATGTAGGGTTCTTTGAGTAATTAGAGAGTGGTAGTGTTGGGTGTTAGTAATACTTAAAAGAGAATTTAGTCGAGCATGGGAAGAGTAGCCTTAGTAGGCTTAGATATTATGTTTAGGTAATGAATAAGATACAAACATTAGAACGTCCACAATAGGAAATGTATGACCAACTCAAGTGAAAAATGCATCAAGAGACATGTTAAGGTATAAGAGACTTAAAGCATTTATCAAGATGTATTAACAAGAAATATTTATTGGCATGATATAATTTATATATTGATAGAAAGTGATATGAAGAAGAAAATTCAAAAATTAGGGCATAAACATAATCACTTTGTTGGCTTATTGCTAATGGTGCGACGTTTGGGCTTTTGGTCTATATATTTGGCAAGGTGTTAAATTGTAATCAAGTTCACATTTCTGTGTAACATTAACGAAGCTATTATGACTGGTAACAACAAACCATTATGCAAATCTTTTGAAATATTGCAAGCTAAGAGATATTTATATAATTCATTAAAACTAAGAATTATAACTAACTAATAAGCATAAAACATCATAGATAGAGACGCTACATCTATATCTTTTGTCCAAAATTAACAATAAACTTGAATAAGTAAAATCTATGCACACTGCAGCCCCTAGTATTGATCTTTGTAAGTAAAGAGAAGAAGGTTGTTTGAGTTGTGGAGCATGATGTAGCTAGCCTAAATGACACTTATATAGAGTTAGCAATGGCATGGTAGTATACAAAGCCCAAGAAAGCTCATTCAGAATGGTGTCCATAGGTGGGTATGGATAGAGTAATAAATAACTCATTTACCCATTTATGACCGATTTAGTGTTTATATAGTTACCCATATCCATTTAACCCAATTAACCCTTATTTGTCCATTTATCTAATTAAAATTTGAATGAGCTCACACTAAATATTTTAGCGTAATTAACATAGTTTTTTTAATTTACATATAATCAAATTCAATTTTTAGTAAAAAAAGAAAATATTAATTTTTGATATTTTCTTCAAAAAACAAATGTAATAAAATAAAAACTTATTTTTCAAAAATATTTGAATTATATTTCAATTGGGGAAAAAAAAAACCTTTAATAAAATATATTGCTTTCACCAAGTATCATTATTTCCCAAAATACCCTTGAGAAGCCAAGAAATCCATTAACTTGTCCTAAGTTTGGGTTTCACGGTGGCATTACCATGAATAAAGTACAGTCAAGTTGGACAAATAAATGCAAGAAAAGTGGTGAAAGAAAAATCTTTTCAATCCCACATGGTGGCATGACATTGTTGTAAATTTCAAGAAAATCAAGAACCCTTACCTGGTAAGCAATAAAAGAGGATTAGATAAGTTGGTACCCTTACCCATTCCATAACCGCTTGTATGTTAATGAGGTTGGGTGAGTTTATAGCTCCATACAATACCCATTAAAAATATACTGACCCATTTACCACTCATATCCATTTGTAAAGGGTGAATATAGATAGGTAAATGGGTATAGTTGAATTTTACTACTGATAATGGTGCCTTAATTTTTAACCTATAGATATGAAGATAAAGAGAAGAAGAAAAATTGAAAGAAAAGTAAGGAAAGTGAGAAGCTCCAGTATTGTCAAAGTAAATGTTTTTGGCTGTTAAATATCGGGCTTGACAGTGCCTTCAAAAACCATTATGTAATTGTGGTTATTTAAATCTATTATATTTGTGTCCACTTCAACCACGAAATTATATTAGAGTTTTATTTGCAGTAAAATTCTATCAAATTTAAGTTATAGCCATGATTGTATTGGTTATGAAGTATGAACCTTTTGCATAGGCGAAAGCAAGCTACAGACAAAGTTGAATTGTTAGTATTAAACAATCCACATCTGGGTTTTAAAGAATGAAAGTGTTAATTGTAATAATAATGAAAAAAGTGATTTAGATTTAGGCTGAATCAACTTGAATAAGTCTTAAATAGTCGTCGGTTTTATGAAATTTTTTAGACCACTAAACAAAAAACTAACTGATAATTTTCTATCATAGTTTTTAATGAAAGAATGGAGGGTATAATGTTTACTTCCACTTTGATCCAAAGTATTAGAAATATTCATATTTAGTTTTCCATATGAATCACTTATTGGATCAATATTAATAACATATTGTCTCCTCCCAAATTTGATGCAAAACATCCGAAATGGTTATGCATCAACGATATTTAAAACCATGATCCACATTGGAGCGGGATCCTAAGGCCATGCCTAACTGGAACAGACGTTGATAGGATTTTATAAGTTAGGGGAAATTGATGTCCCGGTTCAACACTGATAGTTTGAGTAGAAAGTATGATGGAATGAAAGCATTTTATATAGCCCACTAAATAGTTACTGAGTCACCAATATATATATATATTTTTTTCCATATTTCTGTGCTCATATATGAAATGATGTTATAATTTCTAGTCTCTTATTTATCATTTGTTGACCACAAAGAGGTGTGATGTTGGGATAATCATTATTGGTCGTTCCCTATCATATTTTTTATTGGAATCATTTATAGCACCCATTTTTCAAAATAACAAGCAAGTAATTTGGCCACTTGTTGTGCCATTGTATAATATTATCTCTTTAGAATCGTACTTCGGAATGTTTCATTATGTCACTTTGAAGGCTTCCTTTATGTGGGACTTCAGCTAATTATAATTCTGGAGTTTTTTTAGGTTTACATGGATGGGAGAAATATAGGCATGTGTGCAATCAAGTAGGCTTGCGAAGGGGAAATAGTTGGAAATCAAGATAAGCAATAAAGTTCAAAATTTTTTGCTGCTTGTGCTGAGGATTTAGCATTGAGAACATTACTTTTGTTTTAGCAAAATCTTTCCATTTTAAACAACATGGTGAGACTCACTTTTACCTATTTCTACACTATGAAGTGGCATTCTTTGGCAACTTAAAAACTGCTTTTTTAACATTTTTTACAAGCAGTGGGTGTGTCCACAATCTGTACAAATTTTTCTGGGTTAATATGGAAAGCATTTAGTGGTATGAAAAATGCAATCCGCGGCATATAGTGATCGCAAACTCAATTAATTACTCAATAGTAGTTCTGAAATTTAGAAGAATAGAATAAAAAATATTATTGAACGACTATTTAAGTAGCCTTACAAAAGTTTATATAGGCGACAAGAAGTCTAAAACAAACAAAAAAAAAATTTCTAATTCAAACAGGAAAAGAAAAATGTAAAACCCAAAATTTCATAAAAACAAAAAATGTCCCATTGGAACCTAAAATGAAAATTTTTGGCCTGGAAAATGGGTCCAACCGAACATGTTAAATCAACCCCATTCAGTATGCACAAATCAGTATTTTTTGATATTGTATGAGCTTGATAATTCATCCAGAATCAAAAGTTGTGATTACTACTAAAAAGCCCAAAAGCATCTACATTTTGGACTTCTTACAGTCCAAATGATCCATATATTTTGTTCTTCTCTTCTCCACATCAATTGTGTTTGTTTTGTGGTATCATGAAGTCTTTGGATCAAGAAAAATGCACCTATAAATCAGAATATCCTTTAATTTGTAGTGGGATGGGCTGGTGTATTGGCTTCTGTGTAGGCTTATTGTTTTGGAGCTCTTAGATGAGTCTCTTTTTGAATGTTGTCCAACTTGTGGCATTACCTTTTCAGCTTGTATCTTATGTTTTTATTTGTAGTTGTCATTGGAGTTGTACTGGAGTATTCCTTGTCATCCATGGTGTACACTGTGCACTCATTTCTTTCTGTCTTTCTCAATGATGTTCCTTATATTATAAAAAATGTTTTAAGGAAATCTTTGAAGAGATGGATATGGGAATTATTCAGGCTTCGAATGAAGATTTCAGTGGTTGGATGGGTTGAGTTTTAGACCTGAATAATTTTTAATTTTGCTTGAAAATTGAAGAAAAATAATGGGGAATCCATGCTTTGCTCCTAATTCTTTTAGTATGATATCCCAGGTCCCATAAACATTAAACCTAGTGTTGAATGGCATGGTATATCCAAAAGAACTATTACTGGACAATTCTCAACTATTGATTGATAGATAAGCACTATTACTTATAAACACAGGATTAATGCTTATACATAAAACTAAACGGCTTATTCCATAAGAATTCTAAATAAGGCTACAAGAAAATTAAAGATTCAAAATATATCCTGAAGAGACCAAGTTGATCCCACTTTGGTAGAAACAGGAAATCACAAAAATACATATGCCTTCTGAAAGAAATTATTACAATAGTCGAACATAATTAAACATACAAATTAGATCTGATGTTGACTACATAGCCTATTTGCCCACTTAAACTTCTTATCATGCACCATATAGCAAATTAATGCCTGAAAAATTAGGCTGGGCATGCCTTTGTAAGTACATGGTACTGCTATGATCACATTCTATCAATTAATATCAATAAACTTTCTACATACCAAAAACCCTCTTTACTCTTTCATCTAGCTTATTATATAACTTGATTGATATAGTTAGATGCTTATTGAATATTTAGTGCTGAATTTGGAATCTTAGAAAGTCTCTATCAATTCTTGCGGTCCATCCATCATTGCATCAAATTAGGATTTCAAAGCTGCTCTTAGGCATATTTTTTGTTCCTTTAACACAAAACTAGGCTGGGCATGCCTTTGTAAATACATGATACCACCATGATCACATTATATCAATTAATATCAATACATTTTCTACATGCAAAAAACCCTCCTTCCTCTTTCATGTAGCTTGAATCATTAAATAATTTGAATGATATTGTTGGATATTTAGTGCTGGATCTGGAATCTTAGCAAATCTCTATAAATTCTTGCAGTTCATCCACCATTGCATCAAATTAGGATTTCAAAGCTGCTCTTAGGCATATTTTTTGTTCCTTTTAACACAAGTCTCGCTAGAATTTGCTGAGTAGATTCAAAAGAATGCGATATCAATTGGATTGAATCACCCTCACTGTGAGAATTCATTTCATTTTATAGAAAATGTTAGAGATTTACAAGCCTAATTTTCAGCAATTACATCAATTAGATCTAGGCTGATTTCTAGTAATTACATCAATTAACTCTAGGCTGATTTCTAGTAATTAAATCTATCTAAATAAGGTACAACTATGCTAATAATTACAATATATTTACAGCTAATAATTAAGGCTGGATATATGCTGTTATCCCCCCCTCAAATTGATGCTGGTCGATGAAGAAGCATCAATTTGCCCATAAGAAACTGATGACGTTATTGTGTCATGGCCTTAGTAAACACATCAGCTATCTGGAGGTTAGTGGAAATATGAGAGAGAAATAATATGAGTGTCTAAGGCTTCGCGAATAGAATGACAGTCCACTACGATATGCTTAGTACGCTCATGGTAAATAGGATTAGTAGCAATCTGAATTACACTAGTGTTATCAGCATGAAGCGGAGTAGGAGTAGATTGAGAGAAACCAAGCTCAACTAGAAGTCCATGAAGTCAAACAATCTCAGAACTAACAAGCAGCAGAGATAGCACGGCGTTCTGACTTAGTAGAAGATTTCAAAACGCGATCTTGCTTATTACTCTTCCAAGAAATCAAGGAATTACCAAGAAACATGCACCGGCTTGTGACTGATGGTCGAGTATTAGGACATCCAGCACAATCAGCATCACTATATGCAACAAGTTGAAGAGGAGAACTAGCTAGAAAAGAACAATCCACAGCTAGGTGTTCCACAACGATATCGAATGACTTGATGAATAGTAGCTAAATGTAGATGATGGGGATTTTGCATGAATTGACTAACTTGTTGAACAACAAAGGAAATATTTGGTCGAGTAATAGTCAAATAATTTAAGCTGCCCATCAATTGTTAAAAGATAGTAGGGTTAGAAATGAGATCACCCTCCTTATGACGATACTTTGTGTTTACTTTAAGTGGAGTATCTACAGAAGAAGCATCTTCGAGACCAGCTAAATTAAGCAAATCCTGTGTGTACTTGTATTGATGCCAAAAAATACCAGAAGAATCAGTATGAACTTCCAAACCCAAGAAGTAAGAGGACCGAGATCCTTCATATGAAATGAGGCTTCAAGATGTTGCACATGAGCAATTAAGACAATTTGTCCCAGTGATAACATCAACTATACTAATAGTTACATCAACTAATTGTAGGCTGATTTCTAGTAATTAGATCTATCTAAATAAGGAAGTTACAACTATACTAATAATTACAATATATTTACAACTATTAATTAAGGCTGGATATATGCTGTCATGCAACTGTCAAAGCATTATAAATAACTAATGTTTTTAAAGTGCATTGATTTATAATTTTAAAGTGCACTTTGGCATATTTATTGTTCCTTTTACATTCTTACCACATTGCATTCGCATATGAGTGCTGATCTTACAACTTTATTGGTCATCGATTATAGTTGATGGCATAATTTGTTGACGTATATTTGATTTTTTCCATAACAGGTGGAGTACAAAGATCGTTTTTTGGGTCAGACACAACATGCATTTGTGGAGGCTCCAAATGAGGCCCTTCCTCTAAATTGCAGGCCTAATTTTGGTGCTGCTTGTTTGACTAAAGATAAATTTAAGGTAGGGGTTGCAAATCTTCAATTTCAGAAACCGGAGTAAGCTTCTTAAATATTTCAAATTTTATACATGTAGCTACAATAGGCTGCTAGACACATTTAAATGGCCAATCCTCTGGAGTGAAATTTTTGCTTAAGTACATGACCATCATCTGACTGTTTTCTACTCTTGTCTCCTTTTCAGCTCAACAAAACTTATGCATGCTGGTATTCAGCTGGTATTTCCAAAGTGAGCCTCTATCGTGATGGTTTCTTCCCTTGTCAAGCAAATGATCCATCTGCTCCTGAGATGATTAAACGTTATATTATCCTGTGAGTAGAGTGTTTTTTCTGCTCTAAATAATTTTTCCTCTTATTTGTTATGGGTATGTCCATGGCTTTAGCATCTTCACTAGTGCTGTCAGTATGTCCATGTGAAAAAAACTTAGAGAGAAAATGATGCTTTGTCAGCATCTTCGCTAGTGCTGTTTCCTGTAGAAGCATCAAGGAAAAATTCCTATGAAAATGTTTGGGGGCAGAGTTACTAGTTACCCTTTGTGCCTGATCTTGGTGTAAACGGGCTTTGATTAACGATGCCTACTATTTGTTTCTCATCTCCCTGGATTAAAAATTGTCGCAGAAACCTTACAGACATGGTTGTCAAAGATGTTCCAGGGCACTTGGTGCACTGGCTGTAGAGCCTCTAGGTACCTTAAACAGTTGCACACCTTTTCCATGCTCAAGGCATCTTTGGTTTTAGGGAGCTCTCACCAGGGTCACCACTACCAAATTTGAAACTTTCAGATCTACCAATCTGTTTTTCTTGTCTTTCAAACAGCAAAACTAAAACTAAAACTAATGTGTTTTTCACCCTTCTTTCATTAGCTTCATTTCAGTTTCATTTTTCTTTTACAACAATGCTGAAACTTATATATTGTTCTCTCTCACACTGCATTTATTTGTTTATTTATTCTAATAATAATACTGATGATTTAATGTTTCTGTTATGCTTTCTGTTTCTTTGTGTTTCTTCAAATGTTTTTTCCTTCTCAGTTCTTTCCTTGGTTGAGTCATAAAATTTTTTTTCTATTTAAGTAAATAATTTTGTGATGTAGGATAAGTTTGAAGGGTGGTTATTTAGGCTGAATTTAGGTGTTGACTGAAAGCTGGATTGATAGGAAAATGTGTTTAGGTTAGGTGACGGAAATTAGGCAGGGATAGGAAGGTTTTGGGGCCTTTGATTTGGTACAATGAACAGGATCTTAAACAGTGAAATGAAGGTTTTGTCTATACTTCACACCTAAACTTCCTTTGGCTTCGCATCCAAGGTTCCAAAGGCAACACACCAATGGTTGAATTGCATCACACAACTCAATTGAAAGCATAAGAGCTATGAATCTGAAAACTAAACATTACAATAATAGCTATTTATGGACTTCAGAATAATTTAGGATTTTAGAACTAGTCCTAAGAGCATCCCCAAAGGGACTCTTTATTTTAAAGAGTATATTTTATGTGACAAAGAACATATTTTTGGATATTTAAATAGAGTAGAAAGTTTTTATAAAGTCCAATGGGTTCTCTATATTTTGATACTTATTTCACTTTATCCAATAAATATTTAATGTCTTAATTTTTTTTTACCTTTTCTTTTTATCTAATCAATATTTATTGTCATTGTTTCACTTTATTCAATAAATATTTAAAGAAAAAAAGAACATTTATCAAAAAGTTATTAATATATATTTTGAAAATTGGAGTATATATTAATTATTATTGAAATAAAGAGTCAGTTTTGACTCTCTAAATATAAAAAGTTAAACTCACTCTTTAATTTATAATTTATAGATAAAGAAATTGTTGGAGTTTCTTTTTATCGTATTACTCTTTGTAATAAATAGATTGGTCTAAGAAAAGAGTTTCTTGGAGATACTCTAATCCTATAAGTATTGGACTCCCAAACAATACTAAAACGGATTTGACGCTTTCCCAAACCAACAATGACCCTAATAAGACTTCGCAATAAATACAAGTACTCCCAAGCAAATTCGGACTGATTTCATCACGTGGATGTAAATTACATAATTGCCCCTAGACTTAAAATGCTAAACTAACAACTAAATTTCATATAAAGAGAACCAGGAGGTAATCTATAATATCCCAATTAATTCCTATATAAAATCTAGACTACAATTGTAGGTTTCTTGGAGTATGAACTCTTTTTTTTTTTTTTTGTATTATTGAACTAAATTGTTTAGAAATCTTGCATATAAATGATAGTCAGTTTCAACTTTTCCAAATTTAAATGTTGAAAATTAGAGATCACATGAATTCAGGCTCTTTTTAACCAATCGAAGGAACATTATCAACAGGTTTAGATATCTAGTCCACTCTTTCATAGTATAAAGATAAGGCATCTAGTAACATTTTATTATTATTATTTTTTTAATTCAAATGCTGCTCGTCTTGTGTTGTTATTCTTAGTGGTTTGATTGTGACTTTAGATTGCTATGAAAATCATTAACTATGGTCACATTAATCTTCAAATTTTGTTAAGAATGCTTAGTCTTATTTTTTTTTTAATTTTTCTTAAACTTCTGTTTATTAGTTGAATTTTTCTTTGTTTATTTGCTGCTCAACCTCTTTCATGTAAGCTTCTCTGCCTTTGCCATTGCCTACGCTCCAACTCCATGATCCCTTTGTGATATTGACTTTAGTTGATTTGTTTTCTAATTCTAATATTCTAATCAAGAAGCACATTTTTTCCTGGTCTTTTCATTTTCCTCATTGTTGAGATTTTTTTTTTTTTAAAAGGGAAAAAGTAACCAAAGGGAAAAATCTTTTAGTATACTAAATTTATAGAGACAAGTGAACTGCTGTTTACAGAAAGAATGTGGTTTTGATTTTTTTTCCTTGCAATTTTGGGTCAGTCAATATTTTTTTTATGAAATATCAAGGGTCTATGTCAACCATAGTTACCTAATTCGCTCCTACCCCCATGGTACCGCATTTTGGGACATGCATCCCAATTCGCTGTTCTCTAGAGCTCCAGGAACACCCTGGAGTGCATGTGTCCCAATTTGCGGTTCTCTAGAGCTCCTGGAACACTCTGAAACGCATTCTGGTATGTCAAATAATAGTTCAGTTTGCTATTGCACAGAGGAAGAAGAAGAAGAAAAAAGAAGAAGAAGACGTGAAAGAGAAAAGGAGAGTAGATCTAGGGTTTTATGTTGGATTGGGCACTTATTTTAATGTTTCATCGGGCAGCACTTTCTTAAATAAAGAAAGTCTCTTTAAAAGGCTTATTTTTTTTTTTTCTCTTTGGAAGGAAATTAAAAGAGTCTTATCTTCTATAGTGCTTGTAATCTTGGCTGTCACTTATCTATATTCTATAATAGCTTTTTGATAAAAACAAAAAATTGAAATTAGCTAAAACTCTATTCCTAAACCAAAGCAAATGAAACGTCTCTCAATCATGTTAACGTTATAGGCTTAAGAATTATATATATACACATATAGCAAAAGAAATTACAGAAATTATGAATGGTCTTTTCACTTTTTCTTAGTTTTGTATTAGATATCTGAACCTATGAATGTTTTTTGTTGGTTCTATATTAGATATCCTAGTGATATATATTATGAACTTTGTTAAGTTTTTTCTTATAGTACTGTTTAATTTCTTATAACAAGGTATAAAATTATTTTTGAAGTAAAATTTAATACTAATGACCTGAATAAGTTTGGTTCACGTACCATGTTCTATATTAGTGTACCAACTAAGCCTACCCCTAATGGACCAGGGACAAAACTAGTGTACCACGACCCAACGTACCACGTTCCAGGTAACTATAATGTCAACTATTTATGAATTCATTGATACCTATGATTCCTTTTCATATTTTCTGTTTTTGAGATAATCTCTCTCTCTCATGAAAACAAATTTCCTATTTCATCGTTTCATTATCTGGTAATTTGTCTAGTTAATATTTTCTTGAGTGTGCATTTAATTGAAAGGATTCCATAATGTATTAATTCTTAGGTGCAATCAAAGATCACAGGTTTGAGCTTTTCGTTCTAATAAGCTAAGGTTTGAGCTTTTTGTTCTAATAAGCAGAATAGCTTAAATTAGACCTGATTTCAGGATATTGAATGAGGATTTTAACAGGTTAAATGTAGAAGAAATATGTATTGGTCTAGAGACAGTTCTAATGCTTTAAGAAAGAAGTTGCAGGAATTTCTTGACATCAATGTAGGTGAGAATTTAAAGATTGAATTTGGAAGGCGTCAAAGTTCATGTTAGACAGGTTTAGAAGTTTTGATGTGAGGAAAAAAAAAGCTGTGTAAAGTTATTTTAATAATATCATCCCAAGTGAATATTATTCAGATTAAATCTTGTATCTTTGGAAAAAGACGGTGGTAGTTAAGGATTGGAGGATGATGACATGCGTTACTTGTGATTGAGCAAAGTTATAAAAAAGTAGTAGGGATGTTCATGGTGTTCTTCTTGAGAATTAAATAAGGCAGAAATGGAAGAGGATAATTGTATTGAAAGGATATCTGATGTGGAGAAGGGCCTTCATTTGTGTCTTCAGGATTGTTTTCCATTGCATGGGACAGGAACTCTGGCTAGCTATATGACTTGGACATTAGATTTTACTTTGGTTTATAAGATTTAGAAATTAATTCCACAAATAGTTGTTTTAATTGGTTTTATGGAGTTAAACTCTGGGCTGATTGAGTGCAACTGTCCAGGTTGGAGTTTTGAAAATTATCTATTAGATTTCTCAAATTGCACTCAACCAATTGGGAAATTTGCTCATGAAAATTCCAATGATATTAAACAAGTTCTCCTCTAATAATTTAAAATCTTTTTACTTAATTGTAATTTTGTAATCAAGTAAAAGTTAATTGCAAATAAATTGCTATTTAAAGTTGAACTTTGTTTTATTCTCTTAGAAAAAAAAAAAAGTGGCAATTAAACCTTTTACTTTGCATTTTTCTTCCACTTCATGATTTTTAACCTGTGAAATGTTGCCTTCCTGTTCTTCGTTTCCCCTTTTTTATGTTCACAAGTTTTTCTGTTGTTACTAATATTGTTATTAGTTGTGTATTTTTACTAATACTGTTAGTAGTTGTGTATTACATGATAACAATTCATAACATTACTGGTTTATTTGGGCGACTAAATGTGCAAGGGGAAGGAAAGTAAATGAAAATAAAGGTAAAGAAAAGAGAGGAAAGGGAATGAATCTTTCTGTCATATTTTTTGGGTGCCTTGTTGGGAGGAATTAAATTTCTCTTGTTTAATTGGTTGAATGAGGAAAGTAGAATGGTTCTTATAGATTGTATCTTTACAATTATACCCTCTTTCTCATATGGACTTTGCTTTTGCTATAAAGACTTACACTGATAATTTACAACTGTTTGCCATTTTGCCCCAATTTTTCGGATTATGTATTTGGAGGGAAATTTTCGGTGGTATCAGAGGGAAATTGGAAATTTTATTTTCTATTCTTTTCCCTTCCCCATTTAGTATCAAAACAAAGGAAAGTAATCCAAGTTCTCTTTTTTTTTTTTTTTTTCTGTCTAATTTCTTCCAAACAAACAGAGCCTAAGAATGAGACAACTCAACTAAGCCTTAATCCCAAAAGGATGACCAACAGAGTAAAATTATCAACTCAAATGTTAAATTTTAAGTTTATGAAATTTCTCATTGCATAAAACATGTTAATAAAACACTTTTGTATATGTTCTTGTTACGTAGATTTACATAGATTTTCTTCTACCAACAATGGGCACTTACATATTATCACAACTGGAAAATATTTTGGGATCCACTACTGGTTAAATTGCTGGTTACTTAATTATAGTTTCTTTTGGAGAACCACAATAGCACCTTTGAGGTGAACTGATAGTGTTTGTTCCACTGTTAAATTATTGGACATTGACCTTTTGTTAAGGTCTGTATTTTTGTCCTAGTAGTGGTTCTGTCTTGCATCCATGCTAGCGAAAATTTGTTTAAAAAAGAAATATTTGTCGATAAATGGAAAGTCGCTTTATGTGCAAGAATGGAAAATTGGTTGATCATCCCATTTTCTTTAATTGCCAACGTTATATATTCAATGGCTTATGGCCTAAAATAGTGTTTAATTGTTGATGTGTTTCAGAGAGGTGAGAGGGAGATTGGTAGTCTAGCTGGTTGTCATTTTATGTGAAATTTTGGGAAGAGTGAGAATGCATAGCCTGTCATTCTTCCCTGGCTTACAGCGTTTCATTTTGTTATAGTTCTACTTATGCCTCAGTTATTGCATGAAGTAAGAATCTTCGACCATTAAATTTCATTTTAACTTCACTTATCAAGTGTGACAGAAACACTTGTATAAATGTCTCATTGTTGGTTGTTGATTTTTTATGTAATAATTCCATTTCAAATTGAACAAATAGATAAAATGATAAATCAAGACCAGAAAACTATTTTGCAATTATGAATGATCAACGTATTAGACTTGCCTTTGTAGTTGTGAAGGATGTAATATTGACTTGTTTAGATTTAATGTGATGTATCGCTATCCATATGTTATCTTGCTGTACATATTTGTTTTGAACAATTTATCATGACTTGATTTGAAAGATGACATACCTCATTGGTATTACAACAGTTTTTCCATTGTAAATTCGTACGGAGCAATTAACGAATTGCGGCAAAACAAAATAGAAAGAAGATCTACGTGACCAAATTGAATCTTGAGGCCTAACTTTGATCTGAGCTTGTTTTGGAGAGGACCAACGAGAAAACTATTAACTTCTTTCAGAAATTTTAGGAAAATGAATAACTAATAATTTTCTAGAATGGGATTTTAGTTTTCTTTTTTGGGCATAAATTGAAACCCTAGGAGACTTGCTACCACCTTTGGAATCACCCCAAGGAGACTTGTCAGAGTTGCTACGGTTGGTGAAGACACCTGATTCTGCTGATTATCTTGTCATTGCCTGTTACTTCCTCTGGGTTGACTCATTCGTTGTTGTTAATACATCTATTGATATAGGTGGCTGTTTTTTTTCAGGCATAATTCCTTTTCAGGGTCAAAAGGATTCATTTGTTATCTGATAAGTTGAATGCAGCAATTCCTATAGCTAATTTTCTGCTTGAAATGTTGTTCTGCGATTGAATTATGAAATTTCCTGTGTTTGGAAATGGTTGTATATACACATTTTTTTAAGGGGGGAGTATATGCATTTCTTATGCCTCTATGGCGCTTTTGGCATGATTTTTTGTTCACAGTTATATGTTTGAGGCTTCTTTCTTCTTTAGTGATTTAATTGTTGGTTATACACTCAGGTTCATCAAGATTTTACGTTCCTTCTTTGTCCGGAAGAAAGGAAAAACTAATTATTGGAGGTGGGAAACAATCGCTGGCATTGTTACTGGCTTTTCAGCGTCCCTGATCTCCATAAGCTTTATAAGAATCCTACACCATTTGAAATTATGGTTGCCTCAAACCCATGTAGCACGGATTGTTGCTCCAACCATCAAAACAGTTTTCTTCCAGCGTGCTTGTTTTCTTGTGGCATACTTCTCCATTGTGGGTTGGTTAGTAATTCAGTATGGAAAAAGGCTCGGACTTCCTGAAATTTTCAGAGCACGCAATTACTAGATTGGCAGCTGGCACACCTTTTTTCAAGTGCTAATTCTCTCTGTTCTGAGTTGTTACGTGGATACTGCAAATTCTAAGTCTGCTTTAGATGGTCACAGTGAGCTATGTTGTACAATTAAGTGATTGATTGATGTATTATATGAATGTATGTATTTATTCACATGAAGGTTACTCTATTATGACTTGAAAGTCAGGTTCAAACCACGAGTATCCTTCTGGGTTAAAGCCCGTATACATTTGATTCTCGTCAGAGCTTGTAATGTGGAGCAAAATAAGGTATGTTTTTGAAAATATAGTTCAAACCACGAGTATCCTTCTGGGTTAAAGTCCGTATACATTTGATTCTCTTCAGAGCTTGTAATGTGGAGCAAAATAAGGTATGTTTTTGAAAATATAGTCTTCACTGTATAGAGCATATTGTGAAATTGAAAGAAATCTGATGTACTAAGCTTGTGTCCGTTACGGAAATTCAAAGAAAATTGATATCTTGGATGGTAATACTAAATCTGCCTCACAAGCGGCAGTAGAATTGCTTTCAAGTTTGGAATTTACACTTGTGACTCAAATGGAAAAGGTAGGCATAAAGACTAAATTAGTCTTTGTTTAAAGTCCTTGAACTATCTTAAAAGGTCCAATTAAAGAATCAATTATCAAGTCTAATTAGGATTTAATTCTTATTTTGAGATTATTTTACGATAAAAGGCAGTTGAAATGGAATGTGAATAACATGCATGTATATTTTTTTTTAAAAAAAAGATAAATTAATTTTTTAAATTTTATTTGTAAAAATATTATAAATATTTATGAAAGAAAAAACTAACCAAATTAATTTTTCTTCACCCACTTCTCAATCTTTCTTCTTTTTTTGTTTTTTCTAGTGTTTCGTAGGGATTTAAAAAAAATGAGGTTACTAGTTATAGTAGTAATAAAAGATAATAAAATGTTGCAAGAGTAATACTTAATTGCATTTGATATTATTAAAAATATAAAACTAATGCTATAATTATTTATATTTATATTCAATTGATACTATTTAATAATATTAATATGGTAAATTTAATTATTTTCATAATAATATTTTGATACTATTGTAACATATTATTATAATATTTATATATTATAAATAATTACTATATTAGTAATATATTTTATTAATATATTAAAATCACTTGTATAATAATCATATTGCTATAATTGAATATATTCAATTCTCCCTCACTTTAGGTATTGTAATAACGAAGGCGTTGGACGTATTATTTGGATTAAAAATTAATGTGTACCCTACATTTCAAAAGTGAAAAGCGAAAACTAATGCCTTAGGTTCAATTAATCAATTGCTGGAGGTGTTATTCTGTGGTTTAGATGTTATATAGGCAGATCGGAAGTTGTACTCAAGATTGTTGTTGATTTATGGTTAGTGATAGCCCTCACATATCAAAATGCTCTACGAACAAACCCCTACCCTATGAACGAGTAGGTTCTTAGGCAAATGAGGAGTTGAAGACCGAACGGTGATACCATTCAGATAGTCATTAACGACAATCAACAGCCAATAAACATTCGGAAGATCCAATAAATATTTATTTTCTTAATCCTCAGAGATCATGTAGCTATGAAGATAATTAGTTTTCTCAAATCTTGGTGACAATTTAGATACACTAACGGGATATCATTATCAATACAAAACAACATTTCAATAGTAGAAAAGGCACACATTGCATTCTCACAACTTCTTAATATCTACTGTTATCTTATTTTCTAATCTATTATAAATAATTCTAATTTAAGCATTAAAGCGACTGTGAGATTTTCAGTCCCTTACCATCTTTGTGTAGTCTCTGTTAACATGGTGGGAACACATTGCAAAAGATCACATCTATGATGTCATTGAGGAGCATCGTCATTCGACCTCCCCTGCTCCATCTTATGTCTGCAGGTTCGAGAGCTTCTACTTAGTGGGGAACTTATCCTTAATAATATCCTAGGGTAAGGGAGAAGCCTTGAGGTATCTCTTCATGGATGGTTCAAAACTCTTTTTCAAATGCCTCTTCACCCCTCTTTTCTTTAGAGTAGGTGTTCTCTGAGTTTGCAACCTCTTTAGACAATTTTCTCCTGCCACTAATCATATCTCAACTTCACACGCGTAGTTTTGGACTAACGCATTCGATCTCAGAATGACTTTTTTGAAGTCATTCGATATCTAATCAAATCTAGCTAAGTGGTTCTAAATCAATCTATAAATTCAAGTTTTCTAGTTATCTTATTTTTTTCAAACGATTCTTTAAGCCACATTTCAATTAACCACAACAAGATGGTGTCAAAATAATACAGTGCACAAGGGTGTGTGTGTGGATATCATCCACATACACAAGGACAATAAGTACTAGAATATGATGATTCTATTTTTATCTAAAAATCAAATATTAAAGATGGTATCTAGACTACTATTGTAATGGAAATAAAATATACTATTAATTGGATAGCAAAAAGACAACAATAGTTAAGAAAGAAAACCTTATAATTAAGCAACCAAGATACTTGATCTCACCAATGGAAAATCATGAAATCAATATTCATTCAATGATATGTTGGATTAAAGGTTGCAACTCTCTAGTTATAAGGCTTTCTCTCAATATGTCATTCAATATGTAACCATTCGCCTAGATCCATCAATACGAATGCATTACTTCATCAACTCAAGTAATCCTTTAAGTGATAGCAATAGGTTAAGTGAATATCTCTACTCGTCAAATAACCTCAGAGAAATTATTCTAGGTATATTTCAATTTAAAATCTCTTGATCTATAAATGAAACACAAGACATAAAATTAGTAATCAAGCAATCACAAACATTAAGATCAAGAACCATTTACTTGTAAAAGAACAAAATCCTAATATTGTCATTGAAATCATAAATCAATCAATCATTATCCATGACTACATCATGGTCTTAGATAAAAAGATCTAGCTTAACATACTAATAAAATAAGCTAAATCCAAAAGCAAAAACATCATCTTAATAAAGGAAACAATAAATAAGAGAGGGAAAGATGAAATTTCTCGATAGTCTTGATAGATCTTCTCTTGTTCTTCTTCCTTGATCCAATGACCTCTTAAACTTTTGCACTTGATCTCACTTTTAGGCATGTTTTCCTTTAGTTTCTTCTTTCAAAAACTCTTTTTTTTTTTTTTTTTTTTTGCTTTTCCTAACCTCTCTCAAGAAATTCTAGAAGTTTCCTTTAAACACTCCTTAAAAAGAGCTAAAATATAGGCTAGAAGATAGGTCAAGACGTGTAAGGTGCGATAGCAACTCCATTCCTTCACATGTCCAAATGTCCAACTTGGTCTCTGAAGTTGTTATACATGCCTCATTCAATCCTAATTCACTCCAAATTTGCTAAAACACCTAGAAAACATTCAAATGTGAAGAATAGTACAATTTAACTCCAAATAACTTAATTTAAACATAGATTATCATCATTTTAAGCCCAAATCTTACCAAATATCTATGCACAAATTAAGCTTAACAAATACTCCCACACTTGAATCTTCACTTGCCCTCAAGTAGTAATAAAAATTCTTTTCTATTTAGGCTCATATAATTATGCATATTCATAGCTAGCCAACTTGCTTGTTTCGACATACATGCAAAACACAATCTCATTAAATTATAACTATCTTAAACTCGTAAGTTACCCTCCTTAATTTGGTAAGTAACTCAAAATTCATTTATCTCAAAATCATCCTAAGAATGTCATCTCTTTTATAGCTACTCATAGTGGTTACCAAATAAAACTTAATTAAGTTGCATATCTTTTGCAAAAAATCATAAACAATTTCGGTCCATTTAAGCCTTGTACATAGGTGCAAACATAATATAGGTCCAAGAATAAGATCACAATCCTTCCCTCCACACTTAATTATGTCATTGTCATCAATAACCTGCTGTTTAAATCATAAAATATAAAAGAGATGGTACAGAAAGAAATACTCCCTTTCAATGTTGAAGGTTGATTGCATCCAACTTTCTTAATTCTGGTAGCCTACATTCTTGTTATCATTTGAGAAAATAAGAAAAATTAAGTTATAACATCCATATCCTCATTCATTAGCATTCTTACATGAACATATTCATTGCATAAATAATTTGCAATCCAATGATCATTTAGATACGCGAATTGGATAAATGTGATGATGACACTTGCACCGTTGCGTTTGGGCCACTTGAACATATATATAATGTTTGTATAGTTGCATGGAAAATGATCCTATGTTGTGTGCATGATATTTCATCATAAATAATGGTATTTTAGAGTTTATTTAAAAGTATAAGGAGCATATGAGGATTAAGAGATGGATGAAGGTGATGAAAGAGTGAAAAAGAGGAATATTGAACTTCCAACCAATGGTAGTAAGCCACCATGATTTTGTCTTATTAGGGTTGGAACAAAAATTAAAATTTTCATCTTTGAGGATCAGATTGGAGAGGCAAAACGTGAGGGAGTGAAGAAAATAGAAAGAAAGGAAGGAAGAAAAGAGGAAGAAAAAGAGGGAGAAAAATAAGCTAGCTTGGAGGAAACCCTAAGCTTTTCTAGTTTTGGCTAAAGAGGTAAGTGATTGTATCTTCTTCCTACATAATATTCCTCCCTCATAACATGTTAAACATACATGGTTAGGAATAATTATGGAGTAATTTGAGGTAGAACTCATGTATGGAGGTTGAAGCTCAAAAGAAACAAAAGCTAATTGCGTTAGTTTTGTTGTTAGAGTAGATTTTGTACCCACGATTTCATAGCCCTATAAGAGGAATTAGGGGAACTGTAAAATATGAAAGTTATAGCTTTATGTCCCATATAAAATCAAGTGAAACAGTTTTGCTGAATTTTGTGTGCGTGAAGAACTATGGTTCCTTCATTAGGGCTGGTTCACAACCAACCAAAATCTCCTTAGTCTTTCTATTTTCATATATTTTGATGACCTTATGTGCTGATTTAGACAAAGTGAAACTTATGAAATTTATAGGGTTATATCTAATCTAAATACCTATAAAGAATTTTTGCTTAATTTGTTATGTGGAAAGAGATATGGCTCATTAATTTGACTGACCTTGAACCCGATGAAACCTCATCAGTCTTTTAATTCCATTTTCCAAGAATTTGATGGCCATAAAATCAAAAATTGATGATGTGTCAAACTTGAAAATTGTATATTTATGTCTAATCTACATGGTTGTAAAATATTTTTTTCCAAATTAGCATGGTTGATGAGATATTGCCCCATCATCATAACTGATTGTCAATATGTTGAAAACTTGCTCATCCTAAGATTGGTCATTTATTTTGGTGACTTTATAGACAGAATTAGACAATGCGTAAAACATAAAAAATGTTCCTTTATGTGTTTTGTAACTTCTGGTAAATCAGTTTTACAATTGTATTTGTACAATTTAAGATATACCCAAGACTATAAGACCAACTCAGACTAAGATGACATTGAAATAGGGTAGAATTCAAAAATTCACGATATTTTTATATATATCTTATATTAGTATGAAATTTGACTATGTTGTATCATTATGTGTCTAGTTTCAAAAAAAGAATAAAGTCATTTGGATAAGCATAGTAAGAGTTATTACATTTATACTGTAGCAAGGTCAGGCTGCCATACAAGAAAAAAATACATAAACACTAGGTTCACTTGCATGGAACATTTTCATAGTTGCATACCAAGCATTCATAATCATTTTGACATACTTATAACTATGTATGTATCAAATGTTAGGATTCCAACACATTGAGGAAGCCCAAGTGAGTGGTCCAAACCTACCATACGGTTGGTCACATTAAAAGGTGAGTACAAGCCATAATTGGATTCTAATATGTACGCGTGATAATTTTACGATATGGTTATATTCTATTACATGTATATGCAATTGAATTATGATATTTTACATGTGAATACAAGTCAAGTGAGAATTATATGCTCTTAATGATTACTTGGTATATCATTGTGAATGAACAATTGCACATGGAATTAAAAGGATGTTGCGATTGGCTTGTCAAACACATGCAAATCACTTTGTTGGACTAGGTTGATCTAAGCTAAGTCATGAACTTCTTTTGATCTTGAGAATAAAGATTGATCAATTCTAATGATTTCATTAAGTGTTGTTTTACAGATTATAAGTTAGATTTTGTCATTGGAAGTTGGATGGAGTCCAAATCTCCAACCTTGTAAAGTTTGCTCTAAGTCGCAGTGAGTGTATTGGAAATCATGATCGCGAATAAGTCATAAGGAAGGATGAAGCTAGGACAGAGGAATTCACAAACAACTTTGCTACCGTGACGCATCCAAAGTTGCGAAAGCCTTAGTCACAAAAGAATTCGTAGTGTGTCTCGCCTTAGTCGCAACCGCGACTTTCATAGTGATAAAGGAGGGAACCAAAGCCATAGCCACAACTTGCCAAGTGTCCCAGTTATCCACTGAAGATAAAAAATCATGAGAGCAAAAGTTTATTCATGATCGAAACTCAAGCAATTGAAGTTTGCTCTTCAAGCAAAGGAATTTGCGATTTCAGTCGCACCCAAGGCATTGATATCTCGCGACTACGACTTTTGGGAGTGGTTAGAACACAATCGCTATATTATCCTAGATGACCAATAAAAAGATGACACGTGGACTAGCCATTAGACAAATGAGATTTTCAGCCGAAATTAGAAATTAGCGACCCTAAAAAGTTAGTAGCGACCGCAACTTCAGCCTGACAAGCATTTAATGCTGAATTTGCCTAGCACATGTTTGAGATATGTTAATAGTTTTAGTCTAACGTCTCTTTGGTGGTTATGAGCTATAAATACTCTACCAAACATATGTAAATGAAAGAGAATTCATTAATTTGTAACCAAACTCTTGCAAATTTGCTACTCATTCTTTCAATTCTTCTTTATGCTTTAAGTGATTTTTTGGTGTGAGTAATAAACACCATTGTAAGAGGTTTTAGTGTGAGCCTTGAAGACACTTATGAGAGGTTTCAAGTGTGAGCCTTGAAAACACTTGTAAGAGGTTTTTGTGTGAGCCTAGGAAACACAAGTTGTAAAAGTTTGGTGTGATCTTGGAAACACCATTTGAGTTGAGTGAAATACCCAATTGTAGTGAATTGGGGAGCGGACGTAGGGTTAGTTAACACCCAAACCACTATAAACACTTGTGTCGATTTCTCTCTTCTTTTACTCAACTTCTTAACCACCTTATCTTTCATTTTTTTTAATTGAACACCAATTCAATCCCCCTTCTTGGTGCCTAGGCTAACACGCTTGGAAAAGGGAGCAATATGTCCCATTGGGACATGCTATTGATCAAATGATTTGCTTGTTATATGCTGGCCAGTAAAATCAAATGTCACTTGAATCACATGAATTCCTAGGAGCAGTGTTTCCCTTGCAAGGTCACAACAAAAATCAATCTATGCATGTATGTAGAAACTTTTTAGATATTTATAGATCACAAGAGTATGAAGTATTTGATGAGCCCAAAAGAATTAAACATGAGATAGAGGCAGTGGTTAAAACTACTAAAGGATTATGATTGCACCATTGAATATCACCTGAGGAAGGCAAATGTGGTTGCTGATGCTTTGAGTAGGAAATCAAGAAGCGGTGTAGCTCATTTATAGCTATTGAATTTTGAGGGCCAAATTCTTCATAAGAGGGGAAGAAATGTAACATCCCTATCCATATTCATTGGCATTCTTCATGAACATATTCATTACATAAATGATTTACAATCCCACATGAACATATGCAATGGATAAATTATCATTAGATATGTGAATTGGATAAGCACGATGATGACACTTGCACCTTTGCATTTAGGATACTTGAACATATATGTAATGTTTATGTAATTGCATGGCAAATTATCTTATGTTGTGATACGAACAAGTTGGATTAGATTCCTTACCCGTATGCTTGAGAATAGTTGCCCATATCTATCAAAACAAGTATTGGAGTTTTGATCTTCAAATCCCAACTAGACCTCTAGAAAACCTGTTTCTAGCAACCTAAGTTATAAAGATTCAAAGTTGTGTTAACCCAAATCCTAAATCAACTAAGCCAATTTAAGATTAGAATTAACAAGTTTATGAAATTATTAAGCCTTCACTCAACAATCTCACCAAGTCCACTCAAGAACTCAAGAAGAGAATTTAATCTCACAAGCAAAATTGCTAACAAAAATAATATTGATTGATTCTATTCCTCTTGGCAGAATGTGAGGGCTATTTATAGCCTT
>CATIWR010021055.1:0-12847 GCA_949677035.1 Omphalea diandra | reverse complement strand
ATCCTGCCAGAATAATCATTTGACTATTCTAAATAGCCTAGTTTAATTTGGGCATAAATAATCCTAATTTTGGAATCTTACTACAGTAGTGTGGATGGTAAATGCTACAACAACAGCAGCAACAAAACATGACTCCTACTAGAATAAGGCTTATACATAGATCCTAACAAAATAAGGATTTAAATAAAGCCCAACTTAATTTACGCATAAATAAGACTAATTTGGAATTTCTACCGCATTAGCATGGACAGAACACTCTACAGAAACTTGAACAGTTACTCTAGAAACTTCTGATGTTCTGGTCCTGCCTCAGTTTGTCTGGGGTGGAGAGAATCTTGCCTTCAACAAGAAAATCTTGGATATATTGGCCATAATGTTTATATTAATTTGCATTAGGGTCTTCGTCTTGAGGCTTCTTTGGCACTTGATCAACCCAATCCTTAGACATGCACATCTTATTATCTCCATCAAGTATAAGAGAATCAAATAGATTTGCAACGTTGAATATGTAGCTAATTTGAAGATAATCTAGAATGTCCAGACATTTGAGTAAGAAGTGCTTAGTGCATACGCAAGACCAAATAACATCACAAGCCATGGGCTTCACAGATTTTCAACTCTGCCACTTCGACCCAAATGGTATTGTCGAATGCATGAATCCTTTGGTCTGAGAATTCTTGCTCTGCCAGTCAGGAGCTCGAGCAAATTACTCACACTTGCTCCTAACATTCCTTTCTTTTTCAACACTCTAATCTTCTTATTTTTCTACTCTGGGGGCAGTAAGAACATCTAAAAGAATACTTTCATCTTGGACTGGTAAAAATTCAATTTTTTCCTCATTCTCACCATAATACTCATTAGCAAATTGCGACTTCTTTTGCATTAGGTACCATCTCCAATAAATTCTTTTTTTTTTTTAGGGGGGGAGGGGGTGGTGGGAGGTTAAACCCATAAAAGAAGACTTTCGGCTTTAATTCATAAAAAGTCAATTTCTTCCTCTTTCTCATCATAAATTTCTCTGTGAAGTCTTCTTCATCAGGTTTAATCTCCAAGAAATTCACTTGGCAATTGCGCCATGAATAGGCAGCATGCCAGAGTTCATTACACCTAAAACAGTGGATAGCACATTTGTTAGAGCTTCTGCCTGCACCCTTTAAAGTGCTACCAAGAATCTTCTTTCCCCTTTTCACTCTCCTTAAGGTTCCCAGTATCTCTAAGTGTTGTTTCCGTGCAATCACTTCTCCTTTGATCTATTTGAGAAGCTAAATTTGAAGTTATTGATTCTTGAACATCAACTGAGTATGAGGAATTTGAGTACAAAATTCTGAAATACTTAAATCTCCTCTTTCCCACTCTTCCGATTCACCTGCTCATGAATTATAGGATCATGAAACTAGTTGATGTTCTCCTCTATGTCTTCTTCATCCTTAAGGCCTCCTTCTGATAAGTGCAAGGAGTTTGCAAGATTGCCTTCTGGTATCTCCATTCATACTCCTGCATGATCTCTATGCCCTCAAGTCTTGCAAAATTTGTTCAATCATCCATTGCATCTCTTGCAACTCAGGTGTTCTCTTATTGTTGCCATTGCAACTTGGGATAAAAATTTTTCTCTGCTACCAAACTGATGTCACAAAAACCCTAACCATAAATTTAGTTGTAGGCAATATTGAGAAGAGACTAAAATTCAAATCACAAAGCTGTCTCTTCTGGGTACACAACCAGGGAAAGAAAATCACCAATAAATGGGTTAATGTTCATACTACTTTAGCAGAATATTGTAGCTCATCATTATTCATTATACTGTAGCAATTTGCAAATTTAACTTCTTTTATGTTTTAATTAGTGTTATTTTGGTTATAGTAAGTCAAGTCTTATTTCTCACTGGATTTGATAGTTAAACTGATTCTGGGAGTTTATATTCCAATTCTAATTTCATTAGGAATATAGATTCTAGCCTTATTCTAGAGGATTTTAGTCTGTAAATAGGACTGATGTTTGACAAAACAATTACTATTATTTTTTATGTAGAATTTATATCTTTTCTTTTGTTCCAACAGCAATCAACTTTGTCTAAGCCCTAATTGTTGAGAATTAATTGCTCAATATCCTTTCACTGCATCAAGACAGCCCTATTTAGAAGGATTTTAGTCGATACATAGGACTGATGTTAGAAAAAACAATTATTATTACTTTATATGTAGAATTCTATATTAGAGGTTTTTCTTTAAGCCTATTATTTTCGCCTTTGTTCCAAACAGTCAACTTTATTCTAAGCCTTAATTGTTGAGAATCAATTGCTCAATACCCTTTTGCTACATCAAGACAGCCCTATTTGTCTAGAAATCCTACTAGAATTAAGGCTCAAACATAAATTCCTAATAGAATAAGTTATTGAATATGGTTTGTGCTAGAATAAGGTCTTAAAATAGAATATGCTAGCATAGGGATTTAAATATTCTAAATAAAGCCTGACTTAATTAAGATAAATATGCCTAATTATAAACTGTGCTATGTTAGTGTGAGCAGCATGTAATACAGGAGCATGAACAGTTACTTTATAGAGTTCCTGCATCATTTCTGGTATGCTATGAATCTAGTCAACACATGGTGCCTAGAGAATGTGTTCAACTGATCTCTGTTATTTTTTGCAATAAAGTTTTTAGTTGGTTATTGGTTGATTTCATTTTGAAAATGGAAAGCATCATGACTTGTTCTATAAATATGTGGATACTTGTTGGCAATAATTGCTTAATTGTCTCATGACTGTTGTGATCAAGAAGAACTGCATTGTTGTAGTTTATGATCTTATCTATTGAACTAATTACTTATTTTTTTCTCCTCTTTTCAGGATCTGCACAAACAGTGCAAGTTGGACTGAGAAAACCCTTAGCCTGGAGGTGTTGCCAGATTCTATGGCCAGAAATTTGAGTTTAACTGGCAATACGCTCTTCCTTTTGGGAAACAGTGGAAATTCAAAGCATACTGATTTCATGAAGTTTCTTCGTAATGCTATCTTACTTTGCTTAACTGCTTTTCCACGTAACCATACCTTAGAAGAAGCTGCTCTTGTTGCTGAAGAGTTATCTGTCACAAAAATGGATTCTTCTACTCCATGTCGAGCTCTGGCTAAATCCCTCTTAAAAAATGATAGACAGGTATTTATTTTGTGTTGCACTTGTAATAATTGCATAATATTTGTACTCCATTTTTATGGTATATAATTGCTTCTTTTGTGTCAGATTTTGCAATCTGTTTTCTGTCTTTTTAGACTCCACTGGAGAATCAAAGAAGTAATGAATTTCTATATCATGTTTTTAATGTTTCAGTCAAGTTATTTCTATTTCCATTTTTTAATGATTTTAAATATTTAGGTTTTAACTTTAATTAATACTACTTATATGTCATTTTTTACTATTTCAATTAATTAATAACATTATGCTTAAAACGTAAGTATTAAGATATAATAAAAATAAAAATAGAATTAGAAATAAAAATAAAATATAATGTATAAAAATGAAGTGGTATAAACTGAAGCAACACTATCAGCATGAACTCTTGAAGCGTTCTGTAGTAGTTGACTTGAGTGGTGGAAATCTTAGTAAGGGTGTAAAATGCTATCAATGTGTACTCCATGTAATATACCATCATAGTAGGAAAGTCTCCAATATTTCAGTGATGTTTTTTTTCTTTAGAATTGAATTATTAAACTGGCCTTGATTCGTGAAGTAACTTTGCATATATGGGGTGGACTGCAGTTGTTATGATAATTACTTTGTTGCCATTAGCACTGCCACTTTGACCACCCTACAATGTTAAAGTGGTAAAAAATTATAATACAATTGAGTGCTTTTGTACTATTCTTAAAGTACATGAACCACTGCTTTAGTTTTAATAATTATAAAAACACCAGCAAAAATTTGTTATAAAATCCATTGCATGTTTTTATTGCTAAAACAATAAAATAGTAAGAACAATTTTTTTTTTTTTGGGGCAAAATAGCAAATTACAATCACTCTTTATTCAAATCTGTTTTATTCTGAGTGTATTTGATCTTCAAAAAATTTATAATTAATACCAAAACCCTAACATTAACTCAAATGAATTTTTCCCTTATGACATTGCATTTTCATTTTGGCAATCCCATTCAAAACAACGTAGTTTTTGCAACTAAAGAGGCCCTAATGAGTTGCTGATAACTCTAGATTGTACTTGAGTAACCAGAAAACTTTAAAATATATTAATCAAAGTCCAATTATAAAAATTTAGGTACATTGAATGGGCTGGAAATAATAGTTTTAAAAGTCATATGAAAATTTTCTAATCAGTTAACCAAAGAATGAAAAAAACCCTTTTGTCAGAACTAAAAGTAAACAGCTTGAGAACTTTTAGAAAAAAAAGAAGCTAAAGAAATTGAGGAAAATGGTGCTTTGACACTATTCAGTGAACTTTGTTGCAGCTGAAGTACTATAGTACTTATAATAATCTGATCCAAAGTGTGCCTGTTGTTTGCATTTTCTAATAAAGAAGAATGTGAGATAAATGAAGGCAGAAATATGTTAGTCTTGTAGGCTTTTTTCTCATTCTTTATATTTAGCAACCACTTCTTTGAAAAGGGTGCATCAGGTTGGCATTACGTTCATTTATATGTCAGATATAGGTGGTTGAATCACGGTTGGGGATACATGCACGATTACTTCTGATGTTATCTGAAGAGAATATTTTATTTATGAGTTTTCCTGGCATATTGGATGTTTTTAGATTTTTACATCAAAGGACAAAGAAAGAAAAAGAAAATAGAAGCTTTTTGATCTCATATGTGCTTGTCATAGGATGTGTTACTGTGTGGAGTTTATGCACAAAGAGAAGCTGCTTATGGTAATATTGACCATGCAAGAAGAGTTTTTGACATGGCACTACTGTCGATTGAAGGGCTTCCGCTGGTACATTTCTGTATCTTGTTAAAATATGGTCTCTATTGAATTATTTTATGCGCTGAATTTTGTTGACCCTAGTGGGTTGCATTCTACTTGTTCTGTTTTGCTATTTTGCTTCAATCCTTTGTAACTGTCCAATTATGATTCTACTTTATATGGCTCTTATTTTGGACCCATATATTGTTACTTGTAAGAACAAAACTTCACCTTCTAGGAGAAATGTTTCTTTCAGCCTATGGCATTTGAGCGTCAATATGTTTTCTGATATATAAAATTGCTTGTATGTGGAAAGTAGCTCGTAAATTATATGCAGATGCTAGTCAAATGATTCAGGACAGATTTGTGGTAGGTTATCTAGGCTGACTTATGAAGCTAGAATAGGTAGGAACTTGGATGATTAGTTAGGGTTTGAGGTCGATTTGGGTTAAAGAATAAAGATTAATCAAGAAAACAGTGATTTTGAGGCTGCTAATGGGTTGTGCATAGGAGCATGTTAATAGTAAAAATAAAATGGAGTGTAGGTCTCGGAACGAAACATCCTTATTCCTAAGGTTCCAAATGCATCACACTATTGGATGAATTGCATTGTACAACTCAAAGAAACATAACTGCTGGAATTCTTTTATTAACTCCTAAAAATAACATTACAAGACTTGGGTGGTTATAGATTCTAACTACAAGGATTGGACTTACAACCAAACTAAGAAGGAACTAATGCTTTCTTAGACCAAGAAGGACTCCAATGAACCTCGTATTTAGTCTTGGTTTGATTTGCATCTGTTGATGCTTGTGTCATCAGGATATCATATAACATTTATTAATTGGTGCTTGTGGTAGCAGGATATAGTGTTAACTGGTTTTGTTTTATTTGCAGCATTTGCGATCTAATGCTCCCCTTTTATATTTCTGGTATGCTGAGGCAGAACTTGCTAATAGTTGTCGCTATACTCAAGAATCCTCGCCTCGAACATTGCATATTCTATCCTGCTTAGGAACTGGAACAAAGTACCATCCATTTGAAAATAAACCATCAAGCCCTCAATTGCTGAGAGCACACCAAGGGTTCAATGAAAAAATGAAATCTGTGCAATCAGCTTGGGTTCACGGCCTTGTAGATGATCAGTCTGTTGCTCTAGTTTGTTCAGCAGCTTTATTTGAAGAGTTGACGACTGGGTGGGCAGCAGGCATTAAAGTGTTAGATGAAGCTTTTACTATGGTGCTTCCAGGTTGTAGGCCTTTCCATGATTTTCATTTGAGTTAATGAAATAATTGTGTCTGTAGTTCCAGTCATCATATGTCTGATTATAGAGAAATTTTTTCCTTCGGTTTCTGTTTATCTGTGACAAGGTTAAGCTAATATGTAAAAGTAAAACAAAGATGCAAATATAGAGTAAAACATTCTGTGTTCAGCCACAAAAATAAAGCGAATGGTTATATATTTTTTTAAAAAAATACATATGGCAGGCTTTAAAATCTGGCAATTAATGCAATAATAAATTGAACATTATTCATGATTGAAATGGAAGCATGATAGAAGGTCAGGCATGTCTTTTTCTATTGAGATCGATTTTCTTTTTCGGATGAAATATTTGTACCTGTAGTTCGAGTGATCATATGTCTGTTCTTCTGTTTATGCAATTTCTAACAAGGTTAAGCTGATGACTAAAGAGATAATATCTTTTAACTGTAATAATAACATGAGAGGGAAGCATCATGGTGGTCAGGCTTGTCTTTTTCTATTGAGATCAATTTTCTGTTTATTCTCAACTTAGTGTCGTGGTGAACGGCATTGATTATGGTTCTTTGACGTCTGTTTAGGTCAAAGCCAGGGATATTTGGGGCTTATGCTTCTTTCTTTTGTTTGTTTATGTGTTCATTTCAGAATTGATAAGCATTGTTTATTCCCATGGATGTTTTTCGTTGGTCAACCAACTCTTTATATTTGAACCAGTTAGGCAGAAAGCCTAGACTGGAAGTTATGATATGGTGGGCATCACACATAATTTTACAATTTTCATTGATTCATCTTATTCATTCTTGTGGCCATTCAATGTTTCTAACCTGCAGAGAGAAGGAGGCACAGTTACCAACTTGAGTTTTTGTTCAATTATTATGTGAGGATGCTTCTAAGACATCATAAGCAATTAAGCTCATCAAAACTCTGGGAATCCATCTTGCAGGGGCTGCAAGTATATCCTTGCAGCTCTGAGCTTTTCAAGGCTTTAATGGAGATCGGTGATCTTTATACAACACCCAATAAATTGCGGCGGATGTTTGATGATTATTTTTACAGGTAAGATGCCCATTTTTCTCTTTGTTTTGTTTTTAGTTTGAATTTCAGTAAATCACATGGACTTGTATAATTTCTTGTCTAATTTGTGTGTTTCCAATGCTGATTACATCAGATGATAATCATTTTATATTCTCAGGAAACCGTCTGTTATTGTTTGGATTTTTGCATTGTCATTTGAGATGAGTAGACGCTCCCCCCAGCACAGAATCCATGGCTTGTTTGAAAGAGCATTGGCAAATGAGAGCTTGCGTAAATCAGTTGTACTCTGGCGTATATATATTGCTTATGAAATTGATATAGCAAACAATCCTTCAGCTGCCAGGCGTAATTTTTTCCGAGCCATTCATGCGTGTCCATGGTAAGATTTTTTTTAATGAGATCGCGTATATAGGTATTTCAAGAAGCCAGCTGATATAGTTATATTCTTCTTTATTTTTTAGGGCCAATACATATCCCCTGAAATAACTAGAAAAACTCTATTATGCTCCTGACCTTATTTAATCTTTATAGTTTTATTTTGGTCTTATTGCACCCTTTTAATTTTAATTTTGTGATCGATAGTCATGATTATGAATTTTGTAGTTTTTGGATTCTTCCTTGGCACTCTCATGTGTGTCTTTGTTACTTGTCTAACACATGCGAAAGCAAGATTTCCTTACCTTTAACTGTCGAAAAAATTAAATTAAATATGAACAAGAATTTCAAAACATGATGCAAAGATTTCTGTTCTTGACAAACTAAATGAAATCTATTAAATTTGTTAGGTAGTGTTTTCTTGTTTTCCCAAAATGAAATAGAATAAAAAGAAAGATGCTATAAACAGAGAAAATATGTCATTTCGTTTTTAAAACTCTACAACTCTATGCTGGCATTAGTCCAATTTAGTTGCATTAACATGCATGTAAGGATCTATAATACTGACTTCAAGAAATCAATCATGTGAACCAAAAAACACCTTAAGAATTAAATCAAAATTTTCCAAACATATCTTTCTAGGTATTTTCTCTTGACTGCAGAAACTCAACCTTCACTTTGTTATTTCTTCATATGAAAATCTGAGGACCTTATGAACACTTTATTGACTTGTTTTCTTTTGAAGTATAGTATAAAGTTTGACAGCTCTTTATTTTTCTTTTGTTTCTTTTTTCTTTTAATAATAACCAACAAGCAGCGGATCACAAAGGGGAGACTGAATGGCGAAGGCAAAATACCACAAAATTTTAAAAAATAAAGCTTAACTCAACACAATCTTACCAGAGAAAAAGACAATATTAGGGAAGATATCACATGGTGCACTAGATCTTTCTTGTAACTTGGCACTGAGATATCTGTAGTATTATGAAGTCAATTGCTGACAAAGATTGCACAAACTTGTTCACTATGGCTTCATCTTGGATATCTTGCTCCTTTGCTGTTCACCTTGGTCTTCTACTTGAGGCTTTTATGCTCTTTGATTTAAATAGCTTTCTCAACTTTTAATCCTCAAGTTATCTTCCTTGATGAATATCACATGGTCCTTTGATGCTTCAACAATCAATGTTTTATTCTTCACAACTATTCTTTTTGGACGTCATGGTGACATTAGTGCCTTGCAATCTTTCTTATGGTACTTTACTGTGCATAACAACGTCAAGGTCTTCAGATTTTGCTTTTATGTCCTTCAAAGTTTCTTCAGTGGGCTATGCTATTGATTTTGAGTAGTTTTTTTTTTTTTTTTTTTTTTTGTTGAAATGCATAGTTCTTCTTTTGCATATGATTGAGGAGTAATGAATCATATGATTGGGTCCAATTTGAGCTGAACGAAAGAGAAACTTTATTAATGATCTTACTGATGTCCTTGTTGCATTTTCCTAGCTTCAATTTTTTGCTTTTTTGCGGTTTAACAAGGAGATGACTAGCTGGGAAAATTTCAGATTGAAGACTAGGTGGAAGACTTTCAGGATCATATTTGAGCTTTAAATATGTGAATTCATTTTATTGCACCTAGTGATAATTTTAGCTTGTAATCTTTGAATTTGATTCCATATAGAACTCTCCATCAAGTTTTTTTCAATTGCAACTTTTAATTTTATCAATTAGATATATTATTATGAGACATAGCAATTTTAGCATGTCTTGATTGCTTTACATCTCTGCTGAACTGGCATCCAAGGTAGACATGCTACATGGATTAATTGCTGAGTTGGCTTTCTTGGGACTGGCATGACTGATTCCGCAGCTAGAAACAACATTGCGTCTGACTGCATCCTACAAAACCCTAAAAGCTAGTCTTTCCCATAAATTCCTTCCTCCTGTCCCTAAAGCATCAGTCATTGAAATTTTTTTTTTTAAATTATAAAGAATAAATTCAGTAAACATCTTAAAATCTTTCAAACTAATTTCTTCCCTTGCTTCAGTCTTATCTGTGGCAACCATGATTGAAGGTTTTAATGAAATGGTTCTAGGTTGAAGAAATCTGAAAGTGTAGCAAATTTTCTGTGGAAATTCTGAAAAGGAATTTCTGGGGGAAAAGTTGATGAAGGTGAAATTCAAGATTTTGGGTTAGAAACTTGACAGAAGTCACAAATGATAATTTTCATGTGTTATTCTATGTTTCATGTGTTATTCTATGTACTATCAGATGCAAAAATGAGACTTGAGGAACAGAGTTCTTGATTCCTAGTTGTGAGTTTTTTTTTTTTTTTTTTCACTGCCTTAACTGTTATTTTTTAAAAAAAAATTTCAGGTCCAAAAAGCTATGGCTTGATGGTTTTCTGAAATTGAATTCCATCCTATCTTCAAAAGAGCTTTCTGATCTCCAAGAAGTAATGCGAGATAAGGAATTGAATCTAAGGACGGATATTTACGAGATTCTGTTGCAAGATGAGCTTGTATGATAATATTTGCTGTCGCATTTAACAGAATTCAGTTGATTCTGCTTGTCAAAGCAGCAAGCAAAATTGTGGATATTGGCATTGTTATTTTTGGAGGTGAACGATTAGGATGGCGCGACTTTGTTAGATGGAGCTAGTTGAATCCTAGTATTAGGTCTTGCTTGGAAAACCTCCTCAACTGTAAAGCTAGTGGTTGAAAAGAACAGGAGTTTCATCCTGCTTTATCCCTGCTAAGCCAGTCCACAACTTCGTGGCTTCTCCGCTGCCTGTGTTCTGTAAAGCTTTTTGGTTTACGAGTGACATATAAGCAAACAAAATGTTTGTTATCTTGACACGTTATTGGAGGTAGTTGCTGTAGCCCATTGCAAGTTTTTCTGAAAGTCTTTACTACTGTTTCATAAAAGTTTAGAACGCTAATTGCAACTAAAATCTCAAATGATAAATGTGATTATAATGTTTAAAGCTTGTTTGGTATGCAGGAAACGGCATTTTATGGAATTTACGTTTATGTTCATGCAGCAATTTTTAGAAATACAGATGGCAGGAGACCGTGCTCCTGGAGGATGATAGTATTCTTAGGTTCGGTTTTCATCTTGATAACATATATCGAGATGGAAGCTGTTGCCTCTGCCTGCTTGGCTTCGCTGCTTGTGCTTTATTTACTATTCTTTTCATTTCGCAATATCTATATTTTTAAAGTTGTGTATTTAGATTAAAAAAATAATTAATTAAAAATAATTTTAATTGATTTTAATTAATATAATTTTAATTGTCTTTAATTAAAAATTTTACACTAACACTAATAAAAAAATATTTAATTAAAAGAGAAAAAAGAGACGATGATATAAGTAAATTTGAAAAACAAATAATTAATATTATATTGGTAATGTAAAATGACAATTATATTGAAATAAATTTTTTTTTTAAAACGACAGATATTGTGAAATGGAGGAAGTGTAAAATTGACTATGTTTAAGTCAAACTAAACTGAGTTTTTGCAAATAACTTCTCAACTGAGAAAGCAAAATATTTGAGTAGTCTCTAATTTCTTAATTTAATTTCTGCCCAAAAATTGCTTTTCTCAACATTTTAATTTATAAACTTCAATGATCAAATACCACATTTGACAACAAAATAAATTAATTCATAAGTTGTGTGAACTTTACATTTAACTTGAAGCCAGGAAAAAATTTACGGGGGAAATCAAAATTTTGAATTTCAAGATCAATTTGGTTATCCTTATCTGGATTAATTGTTAGGTGTTGATATTGGTTAGCCTTCAGAAACATTGTTTAGCTTTGGGATCAGAACCCAAGGAAATTGGACATTCCCGCCGGCGGGTGATTGGATGCTCGAGACAAAGCGACAATGAGTTAAAGATCCTGCAAACAAGTAAAGCCAAAGTTACTTGAAATAACCGATAGATTAGACTTTTGTTAATAGAAATTAGAGAGGAAGAATTCCATAACCAATAACCATAGTATTTCTGATCTCAACTTTCTTGGCTTCGGTTAAGTTGATGAAAAACCGCTTCGATCATAATCACTTTCAGGTAATTATAAGAATGGCTGATTCCTTATGTTTTATGGCATGGCATATAACTTAAATGTAAGCAATCAAATTGACGGATGCAGTGATCTCTCCACCTAGCTCCAACTAAGCTTGACATGCAGAGTTCCTCATTTTCAGCTTTTTTCTTTCTCCTTGGAGGGATCATCGTGCTCATAATATTTTTGATTCTGATCTGTGTCTTTTGGAAATGTGTCAAAGCTGAAGAGCCGATCAAGCTTGTAACAAGGAGAAACACAAGGCAGCAAGGTGTCAATAGGGTCGAGAGTTTTAACATATTTTTCCTACATAACATCTGAAATTCTAATAATCTTTCATACCATAATGCAGAATTTGCTGATTTTTGGAGCGGGAATCTCAGAACAATAAGCTATTTTGACTTTCAAACACTGAAGAATGCAACTAGGAATTTTCATCCTAGTAATCTTCTTGGAAGAGGTGGTTTTGGACCTGTCTATCGGGTATTCATCATGCTCAGTCCAAAACATCGTTCATGGCTCATTGAAGTATTTTTATTTCTTTGATTATGATTCGTGACAGAAATTTCTATGTGCATTCAAATTCCATTTAACGCTATAATACAAATTAATACAAGTTACCAAGTTATATCATAAATCAAATTTGTTAGAGTGAGAATAGAAGCTATATTTAGGCACAAGTATGTTATTGAATAATTGCATTAATGGTTATTAAAGTGTGGTCTAAGTTTTATACATACCTACTATTTTGTTTAATTGAGCTAGTAAATTGTAATTAGAATGTTAATATGACAAATTTTGATACTTAATGTTAATGTAATTATTGTGCAATCTCTATGACAAACTCAAGCGACATTGCATATAGTGAGTTTAACCTGGATAATATGTAAAACGTGAGAGGTACATAATTGAAAATAACAAAAATTTTAACTTGAATAAAATCTTGATTTTATAATTACATTAGAAATTTATTATAGTTTAGTGGTTACTGATGCAAATTACTAGTAGGTAATCATTTGAATCCGATGATTTTTTTTTTTTAAGATACAGTTATAGTTGTTAAAAGCCCAATATTAGAAGTTGATTTGCAGCAAAGACTTGATGCTTGGAATTGTTATACTTAAAAGGATTTTATGATATGATGCTTGTTGCAATTTCATGTACAGGGAAAGTTAGCTAATGGCAGAGTGGTTGCAGTTA
>CATIWR010021029.1:0-14206 GCA_949677035.1 Omphalea diandra | reverse complement strand
CGATTTTAACGAGTCAAAACTCGATTTCACCCGATTTTACCACAAATCCGATTTTATATACGATTAAAATCGTTCACGTGATTTTGACTCGTAAAATCGTAAAATCGTACGAGTCAACTCGCGATTTTGACAACTATGGGCGTAACATCCATTTACAGATGTATAAGTTCAAGTCTTCTAAGAATTTTTCTGATCTTGGTGACTTGAATGAATAATTGTAAGATTGCTCCATTACGACTTGGAGCTCATGGGTTCAAAACTTGGAAACTGCCTTCTTGTAAATGCAAGGAGAAGGACTGGTGTAGTAGCACACCCTTGGTTTTGCTGATGTAGAAAATGTAGTAGTTAGTTTTGTATTGGAACTGTGTATTCAAAGAGAGGTCGCTTCATCCCCATTTTCTGAATGATATGCTGAAGTACTTCAGCATATTCTTAATTTCAATAATTTACTTTCTTGAATGGATCAATGCTGTGAAGAAACTATATCTTTCTTGAATGGATCAATGCTGTGAAGAAACTATATTTGGCACATAATTTGATTGAGAAGATGCAACCATAGAACAAGGTAGGTGGGTAAGATAGGGTTCAAGTTGTGAAGAATTGGTGTTCAGGTGTTGATTTCTTGTTAATTTTCTAATATCTGAGTGCCTGTTGATTTACTCTTGCATGTGTTCGTACTGGCAGCTGCTGGCCAAATCTTATAAACCACCAAGTTCTCATCGACAGCATGGATTCTCAGCATGCTCATATTGGTCTGTATGCAAGTCGAGATGTAAGCAATCCTACTTTTCCTTGAATATCGATTTCTTTTTCTAAGAGACTTGGGGATTATTGGGGCACTTGTAGGTTTCCTTTTATCACTGCATGACATTTAGAGCTCAAAAGAAGGTATCATTGGTTGCAAGATATCATTTTGGGGTCAATTTGAGGTTTTTGACTCTTGCTCACTCATGGGATGTAGTAATATCTTGAAGTGAATATGTTAGAGGAGAAAACCATTTGTCATACACATAGTTGTTAAAGGTGCGCCTGAGGCGTGCCTAAGGCGCAAGGTGTACCGGGCACCAGCCTTTGCGCCTTAGAAAGCCAAAGGCAGGCGCGCGCCTTGAGCCTCAGGCAAGGCGCCCTAAAGGCGCGCCTTTGTGACAATTTGTGCGTTTTCTTTTTTTTTGGTTTCATGTTTGAATAAATTTGAACCTTTGATTTAAAATTAAAAAGCTCTTTTAGTAAACCTTACCACAACTGATCATTTCAAGAAACAACAAAAGAAAAACAATAATAAGGCTGCTCCAGCAGTAGAAAAGAAAAAAAAACAGAAGATTAGGTCAAGAAAAGGGATCTGCTCTAGCCAAAAAACAAATAGAAGAAGAAGAAGAAGAAGAAGAAGAAGAAATTCTGCCCGAAAAAACAGAAGAAGAAAACTGCTGAAATAACAGAAGAAGAAGAAGAAGAAGAAGAAAGAAAGAAGAGGAAGAAAAAATAATCTGCTGTTGTGTGTTTAGGATTTCAAGTCTTTAGTAAACTTAGGAGACTTGTGTGTTTAGACTTTGAAACTTTTATTAAGTTTTTTTTTTTCTGTGTGTTTTTCTTTTGTTATTACTTAATATGTATTGAATATTAATAGTTATAATATTATATCACTTTACTAGTAGTTTAATGATAAAATTTATAATTTTTTAAAAATTTTTTATTTTTGCACCTCATGTCGCTCGGGCGCGCCCCTGTACCTTGCGTCTTGCAACTAGGCTTCAGGACCCCTTAGAGTCTTGGTGCGCCTTGTGCCTTTAATAACTATGGTCATACATATATTTTTTTTTTCAAAGTGGGGGAGGGGGTGTGCTGTGTTTATATTTTTGTTATAGTGTGCTTGACGACCTGGAGCAGGTCAATAAACTTAATTGTGAAGAGCTTCATATTTGTATGGCATTGACATCATTTGTTGGTTTTACAATATTTTGAACAGATAGCATTTGGTGAAGAACTGACATACAATTATCAGTATAATCTGCTGCCTGGAGAAGGATATGCATGCCACTGTGAAACTCCCAAGTGCAGAGGTCGCCTGTACTAAATGCACATTATGTTTCTTGCGGTCTTTTTTATGTAAGGGAGACTGAGAGATCTTCACATGGATGACATTTCTCAGCTTGTTCCACACAGGTGCTGGCATTCATAAGTAACCCAAATCTAGTGTAGCTCACAGTGTGTACATCTTTACTGTCAAGCTAACAACAGACTGGCAATGGCAATATAACTAAGGCTCCAGCATATCTACAGAGAAACTTCAGTTCCCTTCATGTAGATTGTGTCTATTCTTATTTATTGATACACGTTATTCAAAAAAGATGAGGAATCCTCATTTTCTATGTTGCCTTGTAGCTGTAGAAGTTGATGCCTCCTGGCTTAGCTAGAAGTGTAGATGGTTTTTCATGTTTGAAGTTTGTAGGTGTCATGTTTGTGGGTATTCTTTTCAGGGAATGCATAAATGGCATGTTTCAAATAATTTTCGAGGCCATCTTTGCATATTTACCCACCATTGACATGTAAATATTTGAGGAACAAGTCCGCTTTATTTATTCAATTATTCTACTACCAATTTTGGGGGTTGGAAAAAGCAAAGATCAGAAGCAGTGAAGAACCAGCAGTTTACTTATGGTTGCGGAAGATAATGCTCAATTTTGTGGGTTATGGATTTACACAACTTTTCAATTCTAGACCTAGTTGAATTTCAAGAATGCCCATAACTGATGATCAAATTTTGTTTCTCCATTTCTAACAACAAAGAAACAAAGGGGAGTCCAAAGCTGAGGTTAACCAAGATTGCCATCCCTGCCAAGGCAATTCACTAATTAATGTCAATTCCGATCAGTTGGTTCATAAAGTAAAAATAGGTTAAACAAAAAAAAACACCAGTCAACATGTCTTGTGAATTCCTTTTCCTTCCTTGACATGGAATGTTCTGGCCCAGATGATGCTTCCAAATGCAAAATCATAGAAATGATGACTAGCCCACCTCCTGTTTTCTCTCTAACAATTCTCTCACTCAAATCTAATGACCAGAAACTGACTTTTCCTGCTACAGAATCTTCTATTACAACCTTCAAAAACAGGAGAATGCCCAGCCATAGTGTCGCCTTTGAAATTTGCCTTATTATTGATCTAAAGGAGATTGCCCAGTTTGCCATATTAATAACATAAGCACAAGCATAGAGAGGGAATTAAAAGAGCCAATCTATAACAAACAAGAAAGGGGGGAAAAAAGAAGAAATATATCAAAAATGTTATTTTTAATGCTACACATAGGAACAACCCAAAGATCAAGTGAAGCAAGCAAAGTACCAGTATCATTTAACTGTACAGATGCAGAGTAAGCAAACATTGCAGTCATTAGTAGAGAACAGAAACTGAAAAGATTAGTAGATTTTGCCATTTCTTCTTCTTTCTTTTAGAGCCTAGGCAGCAAAATGGTGGTGATTTAAAGGAGAAGATTGAACCCTAATAGTCAACATATCACACTAGTATTCAATTATCTTTCTCATCTGTATCTGATTTTATTTAATTTTTCATAAGAATAGTTATCTCATGGACTTTGTCCCATGATAATAACTTCCACTAATTAGCTATAATTTTGTTATTTGGCTTTTCAAAAGAAACAAGGAACTGGCCAATTTTTATATGTGGAGTTAAAATTAAATTGAAAACAGATGAAAAAAAAGGAAGTGGACCATGACCACATGGGCTTAGGGAAAAAGACGCATGTTAAGGTTTGCCACATTTGTCCAACAAGAGGTATACATTGATCCATGCTTATTGGGTTTTCTACACTATAGACTGTGGCGGTTGTTGTAACCAAAAAACGTTATCATGTTGTTTTCATGGATGAGGTTCTTGTCTGTGTCTTCGGTTAATTTGTTTCCAGAAGTTCAGCTGCACTTCTGCCTAATAGTGCCATTTTCACTTTCAAGTAAAAAAATGCAAATTTGTCATACGAAAACCCTTTTTGATATATTTATATAGTGGTAGGTAATTTTACAATTTTCATAAAGCTTTCATTTTTTTAATTAATTTAGCATCAATGTTTAAAATCTGACTAGTCACTAAATTGATTAATAAATTAATTTCTAAGTCAGTTTTTTCAAACATTTTAATCAATTTAATTTAATAAATCAATTTTAAAAAATATGTATAAATAATATTTAAAATATTTTAAAATTAAACACTAGCATAATATAATAAAGTAATCATGAAATTTTAGAATTATTTTTAATATTTAAGTTTTTAGTATAATTTTTAGAAATTTAAAATTTTTCATAAAACGATATAGTTTTAGATTGAATTGATTTGATATAGTTTATGGTTTTGATTGTATTTAATTGATTTTTTATCTTATTAATTGTTAATTTCTAATCAAACTAAATTATTAACAGATTGTCAATTTTATTTGTCCAATTATAAAAATATTGTTTAACTCCAACCTAAAAATTATACATAAATATATAGGTGATATAGTGTATAACTTAGAAAACATGAACAAATTATGGCTTCTTCAAAAAAAAAAAAAAAAAAACAAATTAATGGCACATAGATATATGGGAGAAGCGAATATAGTATTAGAAAACTTAATGAGCAGAACTCAAAGAGAGAATTGAACCAAGTTGGAGTTAATCCTTGATGATGACCCCTCCAACCCTCCTCCATGGTAGCATCATGAGGTTGGTTCTTTTGTTTAAGAGGTAATGATTTTGAGGAGGGAGGGGGGATGTTAAAACTTAAGGCAGAAAAATCACTTGAATACAAGGTTAAACCACCACGTGCAAGTAAGGCAAGGCAAATATTTTTAGTAAATCATTATCAACTCCAAATCAAAAAAAAAAAAAAAAAAAAGATTAATTAATTTATCATTCATTATCAACTACATGAATGAGTTCTGCAAATGGTGGGCCAAAATTCCAGCCTGACCATCTTCACTTGGTTTTATTTTTTGGTGCCATTGATGATGAAAACGTGCCCTCTATTTTTTTTCCCCAAAGGAACAATCATCATTTATATGCACCTATTATTGCATTACAACTACAATCCAGTTGACACACAGACAGGACCATACCTTTAGATAATGCAGAGAAAAAAAAAAAAAAAAAAACGGGAAGAGTTTATTCAAAAGATTTCAGAACTACTCTGTAAGAGTATTTGGTCGCCTCATCACCCTCTTCCATAAACTTGTGCCACTTGACAATGATGTGTTGGATCCCATCTTCTTTTTAGAAAGCAAACGGCAACTTAACAAGGAACAAAAAGGAAGACCAAGATCCTGCATTTGAAGCTCCTTCCTTTGCTCTAATTATTTTACTTGGACCCATGGATATACTTCTTTTTTTTTTTTTTCTGATTGAATTTTGAATATGGATATACTTCTTTTTTTTTTCTGATTGAATTTTGAATCAGAATTTGCTGTAGCAATATAAGCTGTTTAAGAGTAACCATCTAAGTATAAATTCATGTGCTCAACACAAATTATGACTAAATTTTGGAATATGTATATGATGGGGTTGGGTAAATGATGACATTTGTTAATCCAGCATGACTGCTATCAAATTCTGTTCAACTAATAATGCCCATTAAAATACTAATATTATAGTCTTTATATTAAGATAAGATTCTCTCACATTCCTTGACAAATACTCATGATGTAAAATTTCCCCTTTATGGGGGGCTTAATAAATAATTTTTTCTAAAGGTGGTTAGTAGCATATGTATTACTTACTACCCATTTCTTGAACGTACTTTAAACTTTGAAACTATATAAATCATAAATGTGTTAGAGAATATTTTTAGATGTATATGAAAGCCATGAATGAAAATCAATTAGGCTTAGTTTAATTGGTTACTATATTTTATAAGGTAGAGACGTGTAAAGTTCGAATTTCATTCTTCAAAAAAAAAAAAAAAACATTTGAGTGGTTAAATTTTAAATAGATCTATAATTCTTTCTGATATTCTATATTAATACTAATTTACTAACAATGCATACTCTTCTATCATATATCGTAAAAAATGTGAAATATGACTACTATCAAACTTTGTTTTTTTTTTTTTTAAGAATAGAACATTAGTCACTGAGCAAACTGCGGTTTAATGCAGCATCAATGGTCTTCTAAGGGTTCAAAATGAATCAACTTCTCACAACTTGTTATGGTGGCTAGAACTCAGAACGCAAGTTACATCAATTGCTTCATCATCATCATTGACTATTTTTCTCTTCTCCCGTTTTTTTTTTTTTTTTGGGCAATTACTTCATCATCATGATTATTTTTCTCTTCGCCTTTTTTTTTTTTGGTGGGCTCTGCCTCTACAATAAAAAGAAAAATAAAAAAACACGCACATTCTTTTTTTTTTTTTTGAGAAAACACATATACATACATTAGATCGTTCACTTTGGACCAACCATCATTTTCATTAGCCTAATTTTATCCAAAACTGTCATACTTGACTGTGTATCTCATCTAATCTCTCCTTAATGCCCTCAACCACCTCCAATGTTAAACCCTCAGCCATGAATTCCAAAAGGGCGTTTCAGTCATTTCATAATGCATGAAAATGATGGTCTCACTTCTGCCTAGAAAATCCAGCAACGGTCCAGAAAAGCAACAAAACATATAGACAACAGAAACCATAACAATTACTATAAAAAAAAAAAAATTAGAACTTTAGGGAAGGGAAAAAAAAAAAAAAAAAGAGGGCAAGAACAGGAAGATGATCCAACACAGAAGTTTGTTTGATCACTGAGAAAGTGCTTTTGATGAGAGAGAGAGAGAGAGAGAGAGAGAAGTGAGAGAATATTTGCAGAAAAGGGCTAACAAGGCATGCAAAAATATAAACAATACAATAATCAAAAGCATAGACAGATAGACCAAACCTATGAGCCCATAACAGCTTTATTTTCCTTTTTCACTTTAGTAAGGATGCGGGTGTGTGTGTGTGTGTGCTGGGGCTTTATTTTTTATTTTCTTTTTTACAGTTGAAAGGGACATTACACTAATTATTCCTCTCTGCAACTCCATGTTCACTGGTTCCCTTGATGCTTGACACTGGAGCTCTTTCTCAATGATTTTCGGCACTCCTCAACTTCAAAACCTAAGATATAGGTTTTTAAGGAGTTCTCTTAGTTCCACAATCCTTGGTAAGGTTCTTAGTGTTTTAGGGTCTCAAAGTTTCTAACTTTAATGTTTGTTTCAGATATTTTTAGGTGTTTCTATTATGGGTTTTTTTATTATTATTATTGTGGAGTTGATCTACATTTAGACGTGGAGGACATAGGAGACACTGCATAATCGCTTTCCAAGGATAATTTTTTGCTTCTCAAGATAGGAATCTAGGTTTTACCCTGTATAAGTTGGAACTGTGTTCTTATCTTTCTGCTAAATTTATATTACAATTGATTTTAGTTCAGTCTTTCTACAGCTTTAATTTGGAGTACATTGAATGCCAATTGGTTCAATTTTGCAGAAATCATTTCTTTTAAGAGTGTAGTTCTTGTCGCAGAGGAAATAAAATTTTTAGGTTAGGGTTCTCAATTTTAACTTAGAAAACACACTCCCCTTTCGACCTTGAAAATATATATTTTTTTTTTCTTCTCTCTTTAGCAAAGAAAATCAGCTTATTGCTGCAATTTTATTTGCTTTGTAAACAACTATCACATCTCGATGTCTAGAATGCTATAAGATCTTGTTAACCATGGCTGAAATTAGACTTACAAGGGTAGAACAAGGCCAAACCAAGATTCGAAATGTACCTATTGTTGTAACACCAGAAGGTTTTTGGTGTTGTCCTTCTCCGGTTGTGTTTCAAAAGTCTATTAGAACGCCAAATCCTCTAAACAAGACCAAACCATCTTCACCACCACCTAAGACTACTGTTCAAAAGAAACAGGTCCCATTCAATGAGAGAAAGCCACCACCAGCTCCATTAAGACCTGGAGCTTTTCCTGATGATCAGCGAAATTGTGGCTCTGATACTCCTAGTATTAGTGCTGCTTCTATTGTAAATGAGAGGGCACCGAGGCCTAAAATAGAAAGGATGCCAAGGAAAGTAGCAGTCGAGTTTGGGGAACCTGGAACCAGTGATATGAAGGTGGTGTTACTTGGAAAGCAAGGATTCTGTGTGAAGCTGAGCGTCCACAAGAATGTCTTGGTTGAGAATGGCAGCTTTTTTGCTGAAAAACTTTCGGAAGAGAAGTCTAATCTGTCCTGTCTTGAAATTGATGAATGCGATGATGTTGAGATATATGTTGAAACTGTGGGACTGATGTATTGCAAAGAAATGAAGCAGCGATTGATGAAGCAAAGTGTCTCGCGAGTGCTTCGCATTGTCAAGGTAATTACAGTTTAACAGGCCTTTCTTTTTATTGGAGTTCACTGCAACTTTCCTGTTTGCATCTTGCTGTAAAGTGATATTTGATTGTGATTTTCTTGTTCTAGATAAGGCTTACTTGCCTGTTAGTAATTAAAAATATTTTATGTTTTGCGACAAGTATCGTCTTCATCACCACTAATCCATGGCTGCAGCGGGGATAAATGGTGGGTGAGGAGGGTCTGGGATAAGCATAAGCATGAATCTTGTCTGGTTTTAACCAATGTTGAATTTATCTGTTCTCTTGAAGAAAAACTCTAAGCCAGATTTTTGTCCTCTTGATCCTGGCTGTCTTTTATTCTCTGGGAATGTGAATCACTTTACGTGTGGATTTTAAGTTGTTATTCTTTGTACCATCATGACTAATAAGAGGGTTAACACTTTTATTGTCATGTAGTCTTTGGGCCAACTGACAACAGATTGGAATGTTCAAGACTCAAATTTATTGAGATGCTGTCTTTTGAAGTAGAAAACAGGCTTAATAAATGATGTTCTGATTTCTCCAGGAACATGAAATTGATGGTCATACATTCTGTTGGAAATCACTGACAGTATATGTCATCCTAAGCACATTCAAAAATTAGCTTTTTGAAACAGGGAACATGCATCATGACTTTTAAGAGTCAATAAAGGAGTTTGGGGTGCAAGAAATAATATTTTGAGTCAGTATGTAAATTAATATTGTTCACAATCTCTGTGGGAACTGCTCTATTTTAAATTTGTGGGGTAGTTTTGTTTTGAAAGAAAATTTGTGGGGTAGTTTAGTCACCTTCATCTATATCTATCAGTTGCCTCCATGAGGGACAAATGTGAAGCATGTTCTTATTTGATGATGGTAAACATGAGCAGAATATTGATAGTTTTTCTTTCTCTTGGGTCATCATATTTGGGCCTTTGCAATATATATATATATATATATATATATATATATATATATATAATTCATTGACTTGTTTGGATACTAGCATGGTACATGCTGTGCTGGTGAATCATGATTGTAAGTGTCTAGCTCTGCATTTTCATTGTGTTTTAATAATTGATAGGAAGGATTAATAGTTGCAAACAGCCAAGTTATGTTTGTGACTTCTAATTTTAGTTATATGGGTTCAATATGTGAATCCAATTACATATTCCATTTCTTTGAATGATAATGTTATATATTTACATGCTTAACTGAAAATTTTCCTTCTAACATCTCATTTAGTCAATGTCCAGATATGCTTCTTACAGAGTTCAATTTGTTTGGCGAGTTCTAGGGAAACAAGAATTAATGGGTCATTAATTGTTTTGTTCTTGAATTTTATTGAGACATCAATAATATGCGTATTTCAATTGAACAAAGTCTAGGCAGATAGTTTGTAGTATGTGCTAGATTCTCAACCCAAAAGATTGGAATTGCATTGCTAACTGATAATTTGGGGGAAAGGTGAAAGCAAAGGATTGTTAACATCAAATACACGCCCTGCCAGGGCTGCCATTTTGTTTAATAAATTCTACTTCACTGGTGAATACTGCCATTTCTAATCATGGCCACTGGTTATAGGTCTTATTGATGATTATATCTTGGAAATGTAAGTTGTGTCTTAAGTAGTCACCTTCCTTCTTTGTCATATGGTCTGCTTAGTTCTTATCACATTGCATATTGTTTAATCCTTGTTTTCATATGACCTATGTGGCTTATTGGATTATTGCTGAACCTTCTGGTGAATTTCCAAAATTTTTTGATGCCATTCAGGTAATAGTTAGGAACAATATTTCTGCTAGGTTCAGTTGAAGTCCTCTTGTTCATTGCATGTAGTTTATGGAACCAGTTGAATTAATTATGAAATCAACCTTTGGTGGTAGGAGATGGGGAAAGGGTAGTTACCCCCTTGTGCTCATCTGTGGTTTGTAAGTTATCTTTGACATTTGCTGAGACCTTACATGATTGGAAGTGTTTTGCAGGTTGCTGAATTTCTTGGCTTCAACTCATGCATTCAGTCATGCTTGGAGTATTTGGAAGCAGTTCCATGGGTTGGAGAGGAAGAAGAAGAGGAGGTGGTCTCTTCTGTTCTACGTCTCCAGAATGAAGGTGTTGGGGTTACTACAATTTTAAAACGAGTCTCTTCTGATGCTAATCCACCTAAGGACACGTTTTCCCACATAATGGAACTTGTTCTTAAAAGCAATGAGGAAAGGGGCAAGCGTGAAATAAAATCTGTAGTACTGAAGCTCCTTCGGGAGAACAACAGCCTTCTGAGTCATTCAAGTTCAACTGACATTTGCAATGAAACCATCTACACTTCATGTAGAAGCTGCTTGAATTCCCTGTTGTCTTTGTTCAGGCAAGTGGCCGAACCTGAGTTTGCCAATAAACCTATGGACAATAGGGAACCAGTGGTGAAACAAATAGCTCTAGAGGCTGATAATCTCTTGTGGTTGCTTGAGATTTTAGCTGACAGACAAGCAGCAGATGAGTTTGCTTTAACATGGGCTAGCCAGGCGGAGTTGGCAGCCTTACATTCAAAACTGCCTATAGTGTTCCGGCACCATGTCAGCTGCATTACAGCAAGGCTATTTGTAGGAATTGGAAGAGGGGAGTTGCTACCATCAAAGGATACTCGTCACTTGTTGTTAGAGATCTGGTTACAGCCATTGATCAATGACTACAGCTGGTTACAACATGGTTGTCGGTCATTTGATCAGAAGGTAGTGGAGGAAGGCATCGGGAGGACAATCCTGACTCTACCTCTGGAGAACCAACAGAGTATCTTACTAACATGGTTGGGAGGTTTTTTGAAGGCTGGTGATAACTGCCCAAATCTCCAGCGAGCCTTTGAGGTGTGGTGGCGTAGGACTTTCATTAGACCTTATGTGGAAACACAAGGTAATATGCCTCAGTCTGATAACTCAACAACATCAAAGCAATGACCTAAATGAGTTTGAATGTGAGAGAGCAAGTTGTATGGTAAGCAGTTACCGTCTTCCGCAAAATGTGGATAAGTTGCTTCCATTCAAAATGTGAAAGAAAAGAAATGCTGGATCATTTCTCAGATAGCAAGAACAAAATGCAGTAAATCCATTCAGAGAAAAAGCAGTGAGTCAATAATGATGGATTAATACTAGTATTTCTTATGAGAAGGCAAATCAGACTTGTAAAACATATTTTCAGTTGATGAATATGGTTGATTGCTCGATGTATAAATTAATTAAGAAGAATTGTATTGGAAATTGCTTCTCTTCAAGTATATGTGCAAATTTTCTCATGTCTCATTCGGGTAGATACCGTACTTGTAAAAGCAGTGTTCAATTTATATATTGTCATCTATGAGTCAATGCCTGGGAAAATTCTGAGGTCATGACCACTTTCATTTTCCCTCTCATCCTCTTTGTATATTGTATATGATGTGCTTAAGTTGCCTTGCAAGTAGTTGGCTAGACTTTGTCCATCGGTTGTAAGTCTCATTCAACCCAGTAAAACCTTGAAAACAGAATAGAATTTTATATGCTTGTAATTGCTGCAATCTCATTGAATTTTGATATTTTCATTGCAATTCAATTTGAGGTAGAAAGTAATATTTTTAAATTGAATAGAAGATGAAAATGTGTATTCATTCCAGGATTGTTAATTTTCTTTATGGACTCTACCAAATACACTATGCACAACAATTTTGTGTGAAGAACATTTTTAATCAAAGGTGGTTAGCAATTGTTGACTAATACTCTGCCCACTTTGGTGGGCAGCCAGGCTTATATTTCCTCCTCTTCGTTTTGGTTGCTGCTTAATTAGGATTGGTTTTGCGGAAGGATCATGTGTCCTTCAATCCAGTCTGTGGTCTGGATGTATCTACTGAGGTTGGTCACTCCACAGTCTATACCGAGGGTAAATTATATCATGGATCCTTGTCTATGATATTTTACGGATCATTTAATGATACGGTGCGTTTTGAGAGATTCTCAAGTGTGAGTTTTTTAATTAGTTGCTATCTCTTTTTGGATTCTTTGTTTTCTGTATTCATTTTTCTCCTTGTTTTGGATTCTTTATTTTTGCGATTTTCGTTATTCATTTTGTTTGTTTTGTTGTTTTTTGTTATCTATTCTTCAATTATTTGTTATTGAATTATTTATTCTTCAATTATCTATTTCAAACTGCAATTAATAGATGAAATTTCTGAAAATGAGTTTATTGATTATTATGCGATATTAAGTAAGTAATGTTCAATTATTTGTTGACTATGTTGTTCGTTTTTCAATTGTTCTTTTTTTGTTATGAATTTCCTGTTTGTTTTTATCATTTTAATTTTTAGTTATTAGTTTTTTTTTTTATATTTTTTGTGTTTAATTCTTTTTGTTTAGTTTAGAAATAATGAACTATACTTCATAAAAAATGAATCTACATTTTATAAAAAAATGAATCTATAATTTACAAAAATGAACCTATAGTTTATAAAAAAAAAATGAACCTACAATTTATAAAAAATGAAACTACAGTTTATTAAAAATAAATTTACAGTTTATAAAAAATGAATCTATACTTTATAAAAAATGAACCTACAATTATAAAAAATAAACCTACTATTTATAAAATATGAACTTATATTTTATAAAAAAAATGAAAGTATATGAATATATAATTTATATCAAATCAACCTATAGTTTATATTAAATCCACAAAATCATCATATAAAAGTTTGGATAAGAAATAAATATATCGTTTATTACTAATAAACTTACACTTAATAAAAAAATAAACTTATATTATACAAAAAAAATAAACATACAATTTTAAAAAAATAAATCTACAATTTATATGAAAATGAACCTACAGTTTATTAACTGAGTGTAACGGATGTTAATATTTTAAAATAAAGAAGCGCTTAACGTTTTTTGCTCACCTTTGATAAGCTTTAGTTCGTATTACTATATGGGGAGGGTTGCAGAGTTTAAGAACCCCCATATCCAGTGGCTTGGCCACAGCCTAAATGGACTTGGACAATGCCATGGAAATCTTATTGGGCCATAAACTAAACTGTCCAAACGGGCCTTCCCTTGTTTTTTTTGCCCTTTCGGTGAATATATCTGGGTGGGAGTAATGTTCAAATTTGCAATTATTCAACTCTAAGACCACTACAGTACTATTCAATCAAAGCACATAAATTTCCATACGCCACCCTTGGTCATTTTTGCAGATGATTTCTTTTTTCCTGTTTTTGGATTAAGATCATATTACAATCTCAAAGTGCCTTTTAAATTCTACTGAACTAAAAAAAGCTAATTAAACAAAAACTCATCAGTTTGGTGGTAAAATGAAGGCTGAGATACTGCCTTTGTATAAAAAGAAGAGGTTTCCATAAGATCACTTAGCCACACCACACAATCATTCTGGAAATTGAACAGCAAACATTGTTGTACAAATAGCAAATGGAGTACGCTCCATAATGGTAAACAACTACTTCCACTGGATATACCCATCTATTATTTATGATTCCTATCCTATATCAACATGTGATATTATACTATTTTGCAGTGCCTGTCGGTGCAGTGTTACTTATGCAGATAAGCAATTCTGACGTACCAATATATATGAGCAATAGTGATGCATTCTTGTTTAAAGGAGAGAGGTACAGCAATTGATAATGTCTTCTCTATGTCTCTTTCTTCCATGTTCTACTATGGCCACTACCATAGTTGTCAAAATCGCGAGTTGACTCGTACGATTTTACGAGTCAAAATCACGTAAACGATTTTAATCGTATATAAAATCGGATTTGTGGTAAAATCGGGTGAAATCGAGTTTTAACTCGTTAAAATCGGTAAAATC